>JAJEJO010001321.1:20994-77390 GCA_020662805.1 Glaucomys volans | reverse complement strand
GAACCCAGGGGCACTCCACCACTGAGCCCCATCCCCAGCCCTATTTTGTATTATTTTAGAAACAGGGTCTCACTGAGTTTCTTAGCACCTTACTTTTGCTGAGGCTGGGTTTGAACTTGAGATCCTCCTGCCTCAGCCTCCCAAGTGCTGGGATTACAGGTGTGTGCCACTGTGCCCGGCTGAATGATCTGTTTTTAAAGGGATAACTCTGGCTACCATGTGGAGAATAGGCTCTAGAGGATTAGAGGTAGAAGCAAACTAGAACTTACACTTTGATGTCAATGGTATAAAATAATCAATTTGCAAGTAAACCAATTTGCAATGGTACATTGATGGAAATAAAAGATGCTTGTACCAAAACTCTTGGGATGCAGTGAAAGCAGTCCTTAGAGGGAAATTTGTAGCTATAATTGCTTATGTTAAAAAAAAGGAAGATAGATTTCAAATCAACAATCTTAAGAAATTAAATAAGAAAAACTCACATAAGGAAAGCACAATGTGGAAATAATAGAGTAGAAATACATAAAATAAATAGAAAACAACTGAGAAAAATCAAACTAAACTTGGCTCTTGGAGAAGATCAACAGAATTGACAAATGACAAGACTTTAGCACAACTGATAGGATCCCCCCCCAAAAAAAGGAGAAAAGACTCAAATTACTACAACCAGTAACCAAAGGGTATTACTACCAAGCTTAAAGAAATAAAAAGGACTATGGGAGAGTACTATGAACAGTTGTACACCAACACATTAGTTAACCTATATGAAATGGAAAAATTCCTGGAAATATGAAATGTTAAAACTTACTCAAAAGGAAATAGAAATTCTGAGATGAGAAAATTACAACAGTTTTTAAAAAAATTAGTAACCAAAAGACTTCCCACAAATAGAAAAGACAGTGGAATGAATTGGACATCTCTCCTATCCTTGTATGTGAGTACATGACCAGTGTAACTCCACATCATGTACAACCACAGTAATGGGATCCAAGTTATATTATGTATGTATAATATGTCAAAATACACTCTACTGTCATGTATACCTAGAAAGAAATAAAATATATATATATGTATATACATATATACATATATATAAAAACTTCCCACAAAGAAAAAAACCCAAGACCAGACATTTTTACTGGTGAATTCTATTAAATGCTTAAAGAAGAATTACCAACTTTCACAAATTCCTGTAAAGAAGAGGAGGGAACACTTGCCAATTTAGCATGTGAAGCCTACATTATTCTGATGCCACAAACAGATCAGGACATCACAAGAAAACTTCAGACCAATAGTATTGATAAAATACCTCAATAAAATAGCAAGCTGAACCCAATAGCATATAATAAGCATTACCCAACATTGCTTTGTGAATTCGAAGAAACAACTCAGTTTCTCCTAAGGTACTCTCACAATGTGATTCTGATGTGAGGCTGAGAAAAGAAAGAAGAACAAATGTGTATTTATAGAGTATGTTCTATAAACTTTCTTGTTTACCATGTCTGATTCTCTTTGTTTGTTCCTGGGGATTTGAGTCACCATCTGGTATCATTTTCTTATTCAGATACACCTTCATTCTCACTCAATTGCTTTGTTATTGTCAAGTATGTTCCATTTCTGTATATATAGGACTAACAATATAATTACATATTTTCCTATACCATTTTTCTTTAAAATATTAAAAGAAGCCTAGGGAAGAAATATGCATTTAAACCGACTTTTATAAATACTTAATTTTATAGTGTTCATGTTTTTATGTTGTAGATTTGAATTACTGTCTTCCTTTAATATGCTCTGCAAGACAGTCCTGATAACAACAAATTCTGTTTTTTGTTTGAGAGTATCTTTATTTCATCTTCATTTTTGAAAGATAATCTTTCTGTACATTTTTGGCTGACAATTTTTGTTCTTTGAGCACCTTGAATTTGTCATTATATTGCCCTCTGGCCTCTACTGTTCTTAATGGGAAGTCAGCTTTTTATTTATTAGAGGTCACTAGGATAGGAGGAGTTGCTTTTCTCTTGTTATTTCCAAGACTTTTCCTCTATTTTTTTCTAGCATTTAGACATTGTTTTCATTTCTATTGAGATATAATTGATGATTAAACATTGTATATATATTTATGGTGTACAATGTTTTTTGGAAGTGCTGGGGGTCCAATTCAGGGTATCTGTCCATGCTAAGCAAGCACCCTACACTGAGCTATAACCCCACCCCAGCCCCTGATGTTTGTTTTTTTAAAATTTTATTTATTTTTTTTGCGGTGCTGGGGATTGAACCGAGGGCCTTGTGCTTGTGAGGCAGGCACTCTACCAACTAAGCTATATCCCAGCCCACTGATGTTTTGATGTATGGATATATTATGAAATGATTACCATAATCAAGCAGATTATCACATCTGTCAACTCACTTTTCACACGTGGTAGAAACATTTAAGAACTACTCTCTGAATTTCAAGTATGTAGTACATTATATCATTAACTATAGCCATGATGTTATGTGTTAGATCCCCAAAACATATCCTGAGTAATTGAAAATTCTCACCTTTTGACCAATATCTCATTTCACACACCACATCCCTGGCCCCTGGCAACCACCATTCTACTCTCTGCTTCTATGAGCCCAACTCTTTTATATTCCATTTGTGAAGCGTTCAGGCAGTAGATGTCCTTCTCTGCTTACTTTGCTTAACATAATATCCTCCAGGTTCACTCATATGTTGTCACAAATGACATAAATTCCTTCTTTTTAAAGGTTGAATAATTTTACATCTAATATGTTTGCAAGTGTATTTGTTCTTGATCCATTCATCTGTCAATGGGCACTTAGGTTGATTCCATATTTGGGCAATTCTGAGTAATGCTGCAATTAATCTAGGGGTAAATATCTCTTTGAGATACTTATTTCATTTCCATTGGGTATAAAACCAGAAGTACCATTGCTAGTCACAAGGTAATTCTATTTTCAGTTTTTTGAGGAACCTCCATGTTTCCCATAATGACTAAACAAGTTTACATTCTCACCAACAGTGTGCATGGGTTCCCCCTTTTCCATGTCCGTTTCAACATTTGTTATCATTTCATCTAATTGCCATTGTAACACATGTGAGGTGATAGTTCATTGTTCCCCTAACAATTAGTGATGTTGAGCATTTTTTTCTATATATCTGTTGGTTATTTATATCTTCTTTTGAGAAATGTCCATCCAGGTCCTGGGCTCATTTTAAAATTGAGTTGTTTTCTTGACATGTGTTGAGCATATCTAATTTGAAACTCAGAAATCCTGAATGCTCCATATGCCAAAACTTTTTGAGTACCAACATGCTACAATTAGGAAAATTCCAATCCATGAAACTTTATTTCATGCATAAAATTATTAAATATTGCATAAAATGAATTTCAGGCCATGTGTATAAGGTTTACATGAAACTAAATAATTTTGTATTTAGTCTTGGATCCATTCGCAAGGTATCTCATTGTGAATATACAGATATTCCAAAATTAAAAAATGCATAATGTGAAATACTTCTGGTCACAAGCATTTCAGATAAGGAATACTCAACCTCAATTGTTTGAATTTCTCATATACAGTGGATATTAAAACCTTATCAGATATATGGTTTGTAAATATTTTCTTCCATTCCATAGGTTACTGCTTCACTCTGTAGAGTATTTCTAACGTGTTCTGAACCTTTTTAGTTTCACATAATTGCATTAGTCTATTTTTGCCTGTTTTACTTGTGTTTTGGGGCTTCTTCTTATCCTTCACTGACATTCTTGCATACATAGATTAATATTAATGGTTTTCTTTGAATCTTTTTTCTGCAGCTTCTCTTTCCCTTCTTCTGGTATTCCCATTACACATGTTAGTTTCCTCAGTGGTGTTACACATTTCTCTGAAGTTTGTTTCATTTTAATTCATTCATTTTCTCTCTATTCTTTGGGTTGTATAATTCTCTATATCTACAAGTTTGCTGATTCTCTCTTCTGTAACTCGAGATCTTCTATTGAATCCCTTTAGCAAAAATTTCATTTCAACTATTGTACATGTCAGTTTATGAATTTCCATTATCTCCATTGACTCTGAGAGCACCCTTAGGCTTGTGCTTTCACAGATTTCTTCCGTACAGAAAATTCTCAGCAAAATATTCCAAGAGGAAGATATGAGAAACAACAATGTAAGTCTTCCAAATAAAGATAGTTCATTTTTGGAGAACTTTTGAGCTTTTTACTCTGGGCTACCTCTGCTCCTCAGCAACATCTCTGAGCTACTCCAAATCTGGATGCTAGGAAGTAGTCTGATTCCTTTGGAGTACCACCTGTCTTATGATGCTGAACAGAGGCAACAGCCTCATCTCTTCTTGGCTCACCTCTCCCAGCATAGGGGCTCCATCCCATAGGTAAGATCGTACAAAAGCAATTGGGCCCCTGCATTCTCACTCTAGTGTACTTGTGATACAACCTCTATCCTGTAAGTAGGGGCTAAGTGGTGGGAGGGTGTCTCTAGTGTTTCACCTGCTCTAGCTTGTAATTTAGCCTCTATAACATGAAACTGGAGGTAATGAGAAGTTCTGGTGGCCTGTCTCTCCTGGGGAGATAGCAGCCTTAACTGGGATGTTGGGGGAGAGGGATTTTAGTCTTCTGGATCACACCCAGCAGAGTAGAGTTCCCACCACACTGAGTTTGGGGGTGGGGGGAAGGAGGCTTATTGTGCCACAGACTCCCACTGTTCTTACCAAGACATAATAGGTTTTCTGGAATAGACATTTCTTCATTTTCTGTATTAGTCTAGGACAGAGAATTTAAGTGTTGTTTTTTTTTTTATCAGTTATAATTGTTTTACTAGTGAGGAGGTCTGCTGAGCTCATCATGTGCCTACTTCATAAATCATATTCTTGGGAATGTACAGAGTAGGACTGGATCCTCAAACAAGTTATAAAGCCACTGCTTTTTTTTTTTTACTTTTTAAAAAATTTAATTTATTTTGATTCATCGCCACTGCTTTTTAAAAGTTAATAGCGTCTTCTGTTCCATTTTCCCGTTAGTTTCACTCAATACATTTCTTCAATTCTCTGGATTCCAGATGGCTCAGCTTCTCTTGATCCTCCTTGCATGAACCAAAGTCACATTATTTAGGTAGATTGCATAGAAATAATTGACTCCATATTTCATGTACTTCTTAATCAACATTTTCTTTCTTCTATCTATGCTTCCTGTGAGGCACAAAGAGGAGGAAATCCAGACCCCAGGGTGACTTTGGCTTTATTTGAGTCTAAAGTAAAATAAAACACCATATATGTCACAGAAGAAGAGAACTGAATAGCTCCTGAGGGTATATTAGGCAAGGTTCATGGGACAAGCACTGGATGCAAGGTAAATGATTTTACAAAACAGAATTAGCTCAGGGATAAGTAAAGGGAATTGTTATCAACATTTTCTACAATACAAGCAACCTCCTACTTTTTCTTCTTTTAATTCAGTGAATTTAAAATTAAAGTCAATCATTTTTATAAATGAAATGATTCCAATGAAGGCAGGTTTATGAAATCTTTTAATATGATTATTTATATAGTCATTTGCAAGTGTTTCTAAAAATACCCTAACTCAGTTGTGGCTATATTACCTAATCTGTAAAGTGGGAAGCAAAAATAATTTTTCTCTTTAGTTCATTGGATGATTTGGATGGTGAGATAAAATAGTATATGTGCTCTCCAAAAATTTTAAAACTTTGGAGCTGCATATATGAGATACTTTTTGAGTATGTTGGAAGTATTTATTATTATTTAAAGGACCTATGAAAACATAAATGAAGACAAAGTGGGAGATTCTTGCCTAAAATGCACAAGGCCCTGGGTTGGATCTTCAGCACCACCCAAAACAAACACGATCATTCTTCACTGCTTTTGTTTCAAGAAGCCTTTTCTTTTATGATTTAAGAGTTATAACAGATGGTAGGTTTTTTTAATGTCATCACTTGAAGAAATATAAAGTAGGTAGTGTTATGGCAATTGTATCATACCGTAAATTAATTTCTACATAGAAAATACTCACATGGTTAGAAGAAAAACAAAAAGAAAAGCAAAAAGAAAATGGTCTCCACTGCACCCCATCTACCTGTAACTGATTTCTTATGCACTTTTTGTGATTTTTTACGTACATATTTTCACTTTCTCTTAGATTCTTTTAGACAAAATGTGATCTTCAATACTCTGCCCCTTGCTGTTTTTCACGTATATTATCCTGGAAGATTTTTATTTTCCCATGTGTTAGTTCATAAAAGGATTTTTCATTCTCTTTAAATAATCACATAGTATTCCAAAAGAGGAACTAACCATCTACAGATAAACAAATCCAACTTCTCTGAAGTTAAATTGCTGGATCTAAGGATAAATGCAGACATAATTTTGATGATGTTGCTAAATTGTCCTTTCTCTGGAAAGGAAGAAAAGTTTTAATTCAGGATCTTTAAAATGGAGAGCATGCTTCAATGATTAGGAAAAACACAGATTTCATTACCTACAGAGGCTGGAGAGTATGCGGCATGCTTGGAGGCAATACACATGGAATTGAAGCAGTGTACTCATGAGCCAATGCCTTTATTGGGTCCAGGACATTAAAGAAATAGATTTCCCATGGGGGTTTTAATTGGTGGGTTTAAAGCAAGTAAGCATGAATTCCAATCATGCTGCGAGAGAGGTGGTCACTATGGTATATCTGCACAGTCCTTGCCAGGTTATAAGGGTGAGTGGCACTAGTCACCCAGGCTGCGTCATCAAGAAGTGGTCACCAGGAAGCAGTTAAATAAGGAAGATGTCTGGATCATGTACCCTGAAGAACTAGGAGGAGGTCTAGAGGGGAAAACTCTGTCAAGTGTGACCAAGTCCTTCTGTATGAGAAGGTTAAACTTACATTTAAATAGGTTCTGAGACAACATAAAACTATAAGAATTCACTACAAGGGATTATACCAACTTTTACTCTCATCGGTAGTTTATGGAAGTATCTATTCTCTCAGTTCCACAAACATTGAATTATCAATCTGTTGGACTATCAATAAGTTGAAAAATGAAAATGAGTTTTGTAGTTCTAAATTACATTTATACCATAATGAATGAGGATGTACATATTTTCATATATTTAAGAATCACTTGTATTTCCCTTTCTGTTAGCTTATTTGCCCATTTTTCAATTGAGCTGTTAGTTTTATTTATACATTTTTGGTTGTGAATATTGTTGCTCTATTATTTGATACTTAGATGGATATTCACAATCTGATGCCTTCATTAATTTCATAGAATTCTTCTCTTAATTTTTTAACCTGAATTTCATCTAGTTTGCTATTAATATTGTAACTCCTCTTTTTTTGAGTTTGTGCTTGCATCTGCCTGAAGTTCCTTATTTATCTTTTATTTTCAACCTTGCTGAACCATATTTTGTATGTTTATGCTCCTATTTGTTGCTATTACAGTTTGTCTTAATTCTGCCAATGTATTTTATATGATAAGATATTATATTACATTAGATTCTTTTTTAGAGTTTATTATAAAAGCCTTTGTGTTACTTCACATTTCAGTGTTAAACATTGTGAGGCAAATTTTCCATTACATAGTGTGCCTTTGTGTGTGTGTGTGTGTGTGTGTGTGTGTGTAAATATGCATATTTACTTTTTCAAATTTCATTTATTTGAAGAATTTTTCTGGCTACATACCTTGAATATTTTTAAAATTTTTAATATGTTTTTGTTGTTTTTAGATATACATGACAGTAGAGTATATTTTGACATATGATACTACATGGAGTAGCATTTCCCATTCTTGTGGTTGCATATGATGTAGAATTACCCTGGTTGTGTATTCATATGTGAACATAGAGAAGTTATGTCTGGTTCATTCTACTGTCTTTCCTCATCGCTTCTCTCTTCCCCTCCCTTCATTCCCCTTTGTCTAATCCAGTGAACTTTTCATTCTTCGCCTCCCCCTCCTTATTGTGTGTTAGCATCTATATATCAGAGGGAACATTTGGCCTTTGGTTTTTTGGGACTGGCTTATTTCACTTAGCATGGTATTTTTCCAGTTCCATCCATTTACTGGCAAATGCCATAATTACATTCTTTTTTTTTTTTTGGTACTAGGGATTGAACCCAGGGGCACTTGGCCACCGAGTCACATCCCCAGCCCTATTTTGTATTTTATTTAGAGACAGGGTCTTAGTGAGTTGCTTAGTGCCTCGCTAAATTGCTGAGGCTGGCTTTGAACTCGCGATCCTCCTGCCTCAGCTTCCCAAGCGCTGGGATTACAGGAGTGCACCACCGCGCCTGGCTACATTCTTTTTTATGGCTGAGTAATATTGTTTTTTTAAAGTAAGGATCTCCAATTATGCATTACTTAGATCACCTTTGTCAGTCTTCTCTAGTTACTATTGGGTGTGGAATCTTTTAAAAGTCTGTTTCCGTTTTCCATTGTTCACTTTTCATATATTCTGTTGCCTACTGTACTTTTATCAGTATCACTTCCTTATACTCATTCTGCTTCCATTTTTATTTCTGTGATAGTTTTCATTTCTTTTCTGAGTTCTGCCACTTGAATTTAATCTTCTGTTATCTTTCTTTCCTTTGAATCCATGTATTTTTTTTGCAGTGTGATATCTTTCTTTACAGAAGAGACCCATTATTAAGTTCTTTAAATTGATGGCAAAAATATTTGGTCGTAATTTTTATTTGCTGCATGATGATTTCCTTTTGGTGGGAATCCTTTGTCCTTACTGTTGTGTCCCCTGTTGTTTTAATCTTGCATCTTTGACTCAATGTTTTCCATTTCTTATAACTTAATCCAGATACATTTTTCTTGGACTGGATTTTGCAGGTGTCTGCACGTGTGTTGGGGTAGGGCCATCTTCCAGGCTTCCCAGCCTAAAGGCTTTCTCTGTTATTATGAAGCTCCTTTATGCTAAAAAGGTTCTTCCCTGTTCCCTGAGTGGTCTCTTAATGCTTTCCTTTTCTGAACCAAACTCTAAAGAGATTTCTTTAAGCTTCCTGCTAACCCCAGTTCCAAGAACCATTGATCCAAATGACTCATGTGTTTGCACACCAGGGTGAGACCTCTAGTCCTTAGGAAGTATATTTTTTCTTGATTCTGAGACATCTAGTCACCTTTGTAGTTTTCTCTCAACTTTTACTTGGCTTTTCTCATTCTAGGTTCATTTTGGTATCCTCACACATAAATTGAGGTATATGGATAATAACTGTGCTCTAGTTTTACTGCAAACAAAGTTTGCATTTCCCCCCTTTTCAGCGTTGGTATGACTTTCAAGAGGAAGAGGAAAAAGATGACTCCCCCATCCATGTTCACCCTGGAAGTCTCTCCCCACATAATTCAGTTATCTAGGTCTGAACCCCAAATCAAAGAATTGTTTATCTATGTGATGGCCTCTGAGTGATTTACCTATATTTTTTAAACTGGTAGAATCAGTTCCTAAGATTCTTAAGTTCTAATGATGAAACCCAGCCTCTCTAACATCCTTCCTAATTGTTCCTCAATTCCTTTTCATTCATCAATTTGGACAAAGCACAAATATCATGTGCAAAGTACCACAATAATAAGGTGCCCTTTATTGTTGTATGATAACCTAAGTGCATGAGTTATAGTTCAACAAAGAAAAGAACTTAATGAATTCTAGCTAAATACCAAGATAAGTAAAGGAACTTAATCAAATGTTAAATGTTTAGTGGAAAAAAAATTGTTACATGTAATTTGATCTACAAGAAAAATTTCCAGATATATTTAAAATTAAATGCATAGTAACCATTCAATATTTTCTCCACACTAATAGAATATATTTTAGTTCTTCTTCTAAACTACAGCAGAGATGATTAAACTTATGCCTATTTCTATGTCTCCAAGGAATAAGTAGAGAAAGTTTTTTTTGCCTTCCTTACTTATCAGTTTATTATATTTATATATTCAAGTGTCTGCAAGACTTTTTTCTTTTTAGCAAGGATGAGAGATGATGGCCCATGCAGATGGATCAAAAAGAATGAAATTGCTGCTTTGTCTTTGTCAATGTATATTTTATTTTAATCATAGATTACTGCTTATTTAATATAAAATTAAAGATTGAGCTGGATAGATTTATCATATGAAAGGGTAAAAATGAGCATCTGTGACTAGGGACATGACTCATGCCCTCCACCTTTAACAGTCTGTAGGCAGACAACAGACTAAGGTCTCCTCCTCCTAAGATGCTATCCTCTGTAATGATAGTCCACAATCAACATGAGGGAATTGACCTACATAGATAATCCATGCTAGGAGACAACCCCCATCCTCTAAAGATTACAAGTGAGCAACCCTGGACATTACTGTTTGATTATTCTTTGAGAGAGTCCATGCTACCTTCATCAGGGACAAAACCTCTGTTGAGTCTCTTATATCATCTGCAGGAATTTTTGATCTGGTTTTACTTTTGTGGAGTATTTGTGTGCATAGTCAAACCAACAACATTTGCAGCAAAACTGTTTCAAGAAGTATGAGAAATTGCATTTGATGTTGATATTGAAAGGAATTTTCAATGAAATATTCCCAGCCCCACTTTGAAATATAAAGAGACTTAACTGTAAACGGGAAGTTTTTTTAAAAAATTTTTCCATGTTGTGGGAGTCTATGTAGCATAAAACATTCTTCACAAACAACCTCACAAATCAACCCCAAATCCACAAGGGGATCATGCCTACAGAGTCTTTAAAGCCTCTTGAAGTTGTCAGCTATGAAATCTAAAGCCTGACTGGACAGATGTTAACATAAATCAGTAGGCATTTAGACACAAATCAAACTGCATTGACAAGTTTTTCATTTAAGGTTCAGATTTAAGTAATCAGAAGTCTGTTTCTTGTTCCATAGTCCACAAGAGTCACTCATAAGAGACCCTTCCAATTAAAGTCCCAAATAGGCTATCCCTAAATAGTTCTTCACATCACCACCACAGTGGTTATTGTAAAAGGCATTTGCATCCAAAGGTTAGGAGTATTGTCCGAGTCAGATGGGTAAGTCTACATTCCCTTGTGGGGATCTTGAACCAGTTGCTTAATCTCTTTGGGTCTCCCTTTCCTCATATGATGGGGATCAAATAAAACAAATCACCCAAAGCACCAAATTCACTGCCTGGCACAAAAGCATATAGCTTTAGAAGCAAGTTATATCACATGTTCAAGGATAATGCACAAATTCTTTGTCCTATACTTTTTATGACACTAGAAAAAGTTCTAAGAATTTCCATGCAAAGGATGTATAAGGCAAAAAGGATGGGAGGTGGTGGTCCTATGAAGAGAGATCAGTGGAGTGGAGTAAACAGATTGAGGGGAAGGGAGAAGGAATGTGAAAAGGGAGGAGTGATGGAGTAAAATTGATCAAACTATTTTACGTATGTGAATATATGTACCACAGTGAATTTCTCCTTTATGTATATCTATTAAACAGCCAAAATCAGCATGATAAAGTATCAAAGTGGTACTTGAGAATGACTAGAAAGTACCACGTCACCTCACTCTGACTGGTAACTGGTATAAGGCACAAGCTGGGAACTCAGCTGACGCTCTTTCACCCAGAGGTCTCAGTTCTCTTCCACTCATCTGTCTCCGTGTGGTTACTTGAGCTTCCTGAGAGCATGGTGGTTGACTTTCAAAGGGGAATGTTCCAAGACCACAAGCTCCGGTGTGAAAGTGCATATCAAATTCCCATGTTCATCACACTCATTGATGTCCCATTGGCTGAACCTAGATACATAGTCAATCCTAGAGGGGCCCAGGAGGCAAGGTTCACCAGCCACCAGTCTACCACAGGGATGGAAAGATGGATAGTGTGATGGTTAATTTTATGTATGAACTTGACTGGGTCATAGAATACCTAGGCATTTGGTTACATTATTCTGGGTGTGTTTGTGAAGGCATTTCTAGATGAGATTAGCATTTGAATTGATTGACTAAATAAAGCAGATTGCCTTCCTCAATGTGGGTGGGCCTCCAATCCCATCCATCCAACCACCCCTAATATGGGGGAATTTTCTCTTGCTGCCCGATTATCTTTAAATTGGGAAATCAGTCTTCTCCTGCCTTTGGGCTGGGAATCTAATTGGAATTTATATCAGCTGTTCTCCTGTGTCTCAGGCTTTCAGACTTTGGATGCACCCCTGGTTTTCCTGACTCTCCAGCTTTCCAACTGCAGATTTGGGGACTACCTGACCTCTGTAATTATATAAGCCAGTTCCTTGTAACCTATTTTATCTAATATGCTATATTACATATATGTACACACACAAAAATGGATCTACCCACATTCCCATGCTATTGGTTCTATTTCTCTGGAAAACCCTAAGATAAAATGTGCCACTACTAGTGCTCACCACAACTGTGGTCAATTCTCCAGGATCTGCACTCCTGACATGGGCCCTTCCTCAGATGGAAGGAAGAAGTGGGTAGTGTTGGGACTATGGGATTATATTGCCTAAAACACAAGCATACCACTACAAAGATATGATTAAAATGAAAACACTTAATCCTTTTCCCCCCAAAGTATTTGGCTTGAATTTATTATCGAGTAATTTTATAAAAAATAAATATGACTATTTAGCAATTAGTAACATTTTTTAAAGGATGCCTATGGTTGAAAATTCATAGATGTTATTCTACTTTATGACTTGAAATCTCCAGGGTACAATTAGTGTGTGATCTAAAATATGAAAATGAAGTCAGGCTGAGAAAAGAAGAAAGCAGGAAATAATATAGTTGCAGAATAAGCTGTGCTGCCTCTAAATATCTAAATATGTTGGGATGTGGTTCCTTTACCATAATGAAAATGATGTTTATGGTCATGATAATTGGTCCCTATAACTCCTCACAAATGTGATTCTCTTGGGGTAAGCAGATGCTTTCAAAACATATTAATTTCTGTATACTGCAAGAATACTGTAAAATAATCTCCCCTGATACTCTGAGGATGCCAAAAATCAATTCCTTCTATGCCTTTTTCCTGCCCTGTGCCCCAGTTTCCACATTTGTTTTAATTATCTTTATCATCATTGTGACCAAAACACTCAACAAGAACAACTTAGAGGAGGGAAAGTTCATTTGGGGCCCATCGTTTCAGAGGTCTCAGTCCATATTCCACTGACTCCATTGCTTTGGATCCAAGATGAGGCAGTGAACCATGGGTGAAGGGCCCAGCAGAGGAAGGCTGCTCCCCTCATGGCAGCAACTGGGGAGGGAGAAAGAGCGAGGGAGAGGGAGGGAGAAAGAGGGAGGAAGGGGGAGGGAGAGAGGGATAAAAAGAGAGAAAGAGAGAGAGAGAGAGAGAGAGAGAGAGAGAGAGAGAGAAACTGATCACAGGGAAGATGTTCCCTTCTAGGGCACGTCCCCAGTGACCACCTCCTCCAGTCATACCCTGCTTGCCTACTTGCTACTCAGCCCATTCAAACTAGGATGGACTGATAAGGTTACAGCTCTCACAATCCAATCATTTATCCTCTGAAAATTCCGCAGAAGCACAGAAGCTCTTGGGAGATAACTCATTTCAAAACCATCACATTGGGGTTGGGATTTCTACTTTTGAATTTGGAAGGGTGAGGAGGGCAGACAGAAACATTGAGTCCATTGCAGCATCCAAACCGTTTGTTTTTTCATCATGTGATATAGAATTAAAATAAATGGATTCATCAGAAAATGACAAAGTATACATTTCCTGGCACGTATAAAAGAAAGAAAAGCTATAAAAAGACAAGAGACATCATATTTCTAATCTTCCTCCAGATATCTCTGCTTTCAGTTTTGCAAAATAAATAAATAAATAAATAAATAAATAAATAAATAAATAAATAATCAGAACACTCTTCTCCTAAGAATCGGAGGTGCTGACTAAACTGCCCAAATGTGTCACAATCATGTGGTTGTTTTCATTGAAGACTCATGACCGGAGCTGTTTTTAAATACACTTACTCCATGAAATGCACTCAAAACCCTCTTTCCTCGGCTTCTTTGTAAATCTTTCTCTTGGCTCACTTACAGATGATTTTCCCAGTTGCATTCTGAACGTACCCATGAATGATCCATGAAGCTCTTCTGAGCTCCTGCCCCTGAGGTACGATTACCTTATGTTTCTCTTTACCATCTGTTTCTTTTCTGCAAAGCTTTTTGAAGCTCAGTCTCTTGGAACAGGAGAACAACAAAGATGAAAATTATTGCCATCGATCACTTTTAGATAAAGCCAAACATCTTCCAGCCTCTCTGAATTGATTTGCTTTTCCCCCTTGAGAAAGTAACAGATAAGAGTCGGAATCCATGCAGGGGACTGAATCAATATAAAAGTGAGGAGCATTTTGTGGAGGTAATCATGTGTAGAGAAGCGAGGCACTCGCAGGGCTATTTAATAGTGGCAAATTGCTTACTCAGCTTTATTAACAACTCACTAGGTAGGCCATAAAACCTCAGATTTTCCACTTAAATACATGTCCCTGCTCCCTTGTGTAGAAAATTCAACCATCATTTATTGCATCCTTTCTATGATGCACTTGCTGGCAGGGCCTCTCCCAATGACATGCAGAAGTGGCTGTTACAAGCATAGAATCCTAATGCTAAAAATAATGAGCTCCAAGGTCAGGCAGGAGGGTAAAGATTGTAATGACACTAATAAAATAATGCTATTTGAATACATTGCTTATTTCCACTTAGAGCTAAAGCTGTGTCACATTTGTGCCTTCTCACCTTTATGACCCTTTAGAGGCAACTGGATACCACATCTTTTTTGATGCACTTTAAAAGTCTTTTGTATGAAATACATATAGATGACATTTGTCATTGAGTCCATGCAATTCAGTGGCATTAATTATGGTCAGTGTGGTGCAATCACCACTATCTAGCTCCCAAACGCTTTCATCACCCCAATAGACGCTGTATCTATTAAGCAATAACTTCAATCCCACATACCTTGGCAGCCTTTAATTTACTTTGTTTCTATAAACTTGTCTAATATAGAAGGTGCACATAAGTTACACCATATCTGTCCTTTGTGTCTGGCTTAATTCCTTTAGCATGTTTTCAAGGCCCATCCATATAATAGCATGAATCATTCTTTTTTATAGAAATAGAGAACAGATAATATTCCATTATATGTACAGTTGATCCTCATTTTTTATAGATTTTATATTTGTGAATCTGCTTACTTGCTAAAATTTATTTGTAACTCCAAAAATCAACAGTCATGGGCCTATCAAGGCCATTCACACAGATTCACAGAGCAGCAAAATATTTGACTCACCAAACACCCATGTTCCCAGCTGAGGATTAACAAAGCACTGCTCTGCTTTCTTACTTCAGTCCTCACATTGCAAACAACTGTCACTTTTGTGATCTATTTGGCTATTTGGTGACATTTTTTTTTTTTACATTTTTGGGTGCTCTTATTGGTGATTTTAATGTTTAATGTGGATCCTAAACATAGTTCTTAAGCACAAGGAGGCTGAGACGTGCCTCAGAGAAAATACATTTCTTAAAGAAACTATTCAAGCATGAACATGGTGTGCAATGTTGATGAATCAATAATATCTATTAATTAAGCTCTTTAAACAGAAAAACACAAAATGAGGCTACGCACTAATTACTTGATGAAATGTTGAGTGGATGCTCATGGGAATCTAATTCTGCATTTTCTCTAGTAGTGATTTGGTATCCACAACTTCCTTGTTGGTAGTGACTTTAGTGCATCACTACCATGGATGATGATGCAAATGGACAGTAGGTGCTATATTTTATTTATCCACACATCTGTTGATGAACTCTTGACTTGTCTCCCACTTATTATTATGAACAATGCTGCTATGAACATTGGTACATAAGGTTCTTTTTTTTTTTTTTGGTACTGGGGATTGAACCCAGGGGCACTCGACCACTGAGCCACATCCCCAGCCCTATTTTGTATTTTATTTAGAGACAGGGTCTCACTGAGTTGCTTAGGGCCTTGCTAAGTTGCTGAGGCTGGCTTTGAATTCGTGATCCTCCTGTCTCAGCCTCCCAAGTGCTGGGATTACAGGTGTGCACCACCACACCTAGCCATAAGGTTCTTTTTGCTTCCCCTGCTTTTCTTCCTCTCACTGTGAGAACTAGTTCTTACACTGGTAGGACTTACTTGAGCTAAACTGGAATTATAATAAGCGAGATAAAAAAAAAATCGAGATAACCTATGCCTTTGGGTGTTAAACTTTTATATAAAAGAACACATAGCAAATACTAGGCTTTGTGGACCAAGAGGCAAAAATCCAGGCTATTATCTAGGTAGTTACACAATAGGGAAAACACAGATTTCCATGGAATCTTTTGATTACATTCAAAATACAATAATGACAATTAAGAAGTTTTGAAATATAGGCCTACTAATAAGAATAAAATTCTCTTATTTGGAATATTATTTGACTTAGTTGGAGTTTGAAGTTAATATTATCAAACAAAAAATCAATTAGAAATGTTCCTCTGGTGAAACCATTCTAAACTTGTGGGCTGTGGGACACCAGGTGAGGATCTGACTGGCTATAGTATGCCAATTCCTATAATTTCATCCAATAGCTCTCTTTGTTTCTGCGAGCTACCAAGAAGGCACGATGTACCTAAAAATAAATGGTGGGCAAGTGTTGTCAACAGGACATTTTGTCCTTATGTGCTCCCACGACTTCTTCACTACCACTTCAGCTCTCTTTCAAACACCCCAACATTCAGTTATAGACCTGCATTGCATTCCAATCAGCTTTAAGGAGGGCTTCCAGACCATGCTATTTAAAATTAAAATTCCCCTTCCCCATCAGTCATTTTCAATTTCTCTTATCCTACACAGCCTGCACCACTTTGTACAGACTATATAATTTCTTCATCATTTTTACTCTTCATATCTATTTTTTTCCTTCCTCCAATGTAAGCAGGGTGACAGCAGCAATCTTCACCGATTTTGTTCATTAACATATCTCAAACACCTACAAGAGTGCTCTAAGTTTTGTATGTGAAAAAACTTGAATGCAGGAAGGCTACATAATATAACCAAGGTTACATAGCTAGTATCACTATGTTACTCCCAGGAAACTAATTTTTGAATACTAATCAGTACCAGAAACTGTTCAAATAATTTTATTTAATTTTTGAAAAATCCTATGAGAATAAGAACAGAGGTAACTTTTGAACCCAGGTAGTCTTACTAACTGAGCTCATATTTTAAACAAAATCCTCATTGCCTAAGTCATAATTTGAAGTCAATTCATAGCATTGGGTATTTTTATTATCAAAATAAATAAATAAGTAAATAAGTTAATTAATTGATAATAAAATTTTATTATCAAAAATTAATAAAATCACAAAGAAACCAATGAATGTATAATCTAAAAACAATAGAATAGACAAATAGGAGAGTTCTTTGAAAAGAGAAAATAAGACATGAATTTCATTTGTTGAAGTTCAAATAACCCATATCTCAGAATGTGGCCTTATTTGGAGACAGGGTCTTTACCAAAATAATCAAGTTATAGAGTAGACTATAATCCAATATGACTGGTGTCCTTATAAAAAGAAGAAATTTGGACACAAAGATATACCAAAAAAGGAAGACTATGTGAAGACACAGGGAAAGTGGTCATGTACAAGCCAAGGAGAGGCTGGGAACAGATCCTTCCCTCACGGCCCTCAGTAGGAGCCAACCCCGCCAACAACTTGATTTAGGACTTCCAGACTCCAGAACTGTGAGACAATAAGTTTCTGTGGAAAGTTAAGGCACTCAATTCATGGTCTTTTGTTTATAATAGTTTTAGAAAAATGTTCCTATGTTTGAATTTATTGGTATTTTCAGTTTGGATATGGAAAAGGTATTCCATTATTTTGTCATAGCCCATTACTGTGCTGGATCTGCTGGAAAATGCACAATCAAAACCTACTTTAGACTTTCCACATTTTCCTACTTTGTATTTTGAAGCCATTTTTTTGTGGGTGCCTGACAGAGTTAGGAATGGGATCCAGGGCCTTGCACATGCCAGTCAAGTGCTCTACCACTGTGCTATATTCCCAGCTCTTGAAACCATTTGAATGTGACCAATAACCCCTTTCCATGAAATCCCTTGTGTTTGCCCATCAAGGAGGCTTTGAGAACCCACGATTACTTAGTATTTAAAAAGGAGAGAAACACAATTGCAGGCCAAAGCTAACCTGACAGATCCAGGAGCCTCACTGTGAGGCAGGAAGGCTGCTTTTCAACTGGCTAGAATCTGGGCTCCATGGTGGGTGACTCAAGTGATCCTCTTGGAGCTACTACCTTTTCATCACTGGGTTTTGCTGCTCATCTCTCTAGAGTACAAATATCACAATGCCTGTCTGGTATGGTTCTGTAAGAACTCTCTGTTCTTGAGAACAAGATACAGACGTGCTGTAGGAAATACGTGAATTAATACAATACTTCTATTTGAACATTCAACCCACGTAACACATTGATCCTCATTTCCCATGGTCTTGGCACTCTCTAAGGGAGTAGAGGCATTTTTCTTTGACATTGCTTGCACACTGGTAACCAAGCAATGGCCACATACATACAACTACAGATGATTTACAAGCTACAAAGAATCTGATAATATTTCTCTTGAAGTGAAGCAAAAGCCCTTCTCCATTACTAGGACCGATACCCAGGTCAAGTCAAGGTCAAATCTCAGAAGTTATAGATCCTGAAATACTTAAATTATGTGAGAGAATTCAAAGCAGGGATGTAGGTATGAGTCAGAAAGAAGCAATGAGCATGACCAGACAGATATTTTAGGCCGTCTCCTCAAGGTTGCTGTGACCCACCCAGATTCCATGAGCAAAACTGAAATGGAAGAATCCTGCTGTTCAGAGCAAATGGAAGCAGCACATGCAGTGAAAATAAACTAGAATTTCAGGTCAAGCAGACCTGAGATCCAAATTCTAGATCATCTGCTCCTAATTGTGTGGACTTAAGATCGATTTGCCAATTTGATCTTCATGCCCTGAATCTCTAGCATATGAGTAATGTATCATGTCTACCTCAGAGAGTTTTTGTTAAATGGGATCATGGTTGTAAATCTCCTAATGTGCCTGACTCATAAGAGTTTAACAGGAATTAAGAATGTAACCTGCCTCTGACTGGTTGAGAAAGCACCCTGTGCAATAGAGCCATGCCTGACCTTTGTGGGGAGACCACAGGGTATACAGATTCTTGGGAAGGTCTGTTCAAAGATTTGCACAAAAGAAAGCCCTCAACTCGTAGTTGGACCTCCAGTGTAGCCTTGATCTGGGAACATAGCGGGTACCAGATTGGGTCTGGACATGGAATCCCAGGCTGTCTACTGTCAACATGCCCCTAAGGGTACGATCAGAAGAGGAGTTCACAGATGCCCGAAACCTCAGTTGCTCCATGTGGGCACAAAATCAACATATGCTCTGATCAGACTCTCAGGTTTTAGTCAAGAAATTTCCACTTATTCTCCTTATTTTGTTTGAGTACTCCTAAGAAACAAAGAAGAAGGTGATGCCATCATTCTGCCACTGCTATCACACACATCAATTTGGAATCTCCTTGGGTTTGAGGCCTCAATGCACAAAAATAAATTTCATGCTACTGTGGAAAATAAGAAAATTGGACAGTTTCTAATTTTTCAAAAGACAAGAATATTTTAGGAGAATAAGTGGCTTTGAAAAAGCGACTATTGTTTTTCCCAACATGTATATCATTTAGGAAACAAAAATTGACATCTGGCCCCTCCAGCCACAAAGGAGGAAAAGGTCTCCTAAAAGCTCAAGGTGATTTGTATGAAACTGAAATTCTGTACCCTTCACAACAAGGTTACACTGGGTTTTCTGGCTTGCTAGGAACACAAGGTTGGAATGAGGATCCAAATCAATGTGGCTTATGAAGGAAGAGGCAAACTTCCTGGATATGTTCATGTGATTACTTGTTCAGTTCCACAGTAGCTGTGTTAGAAAGGATAAGCACATGTGGTCCTTCCTCTCCATGAGTTCTAGTGTCATCTTGCAGGATATGGGCACAAGACTGTGTGCCCTGTTCTAACGCACACCTCACTGCCATAAGCAACAGTGACCCAGCTTGCATTTGACACATCATAGTTTTGACAATGATAAACTATATATATGTGCCTTGAGAGGAACACTACCTGGAAACCACCAACTCCAAATAGCATTGATTGACCAAAGGACTGACTTTAAAAAACCTACCTTTTCTAGGCTAGGAAATTCTGAATACAATCACAATAAATTTATTGTCAATTATATATCCCCAAACTCTGATAGATAGATTGATAAATGGCAGCACAGAGGAAGGTCCTTTTCCAGGGTGCCTTATCCAACACTTCAGACATCAGATTTAGTCAAAGAAACAGAGACCAGGCTTACCAAAACTATAACCCACACAAGGCCTAAAGAGAGGGAATAAAATTGGTGACTTAGTTTTAAATTGCTATAACAAAATACTTGAGATGATTAACTTACAAAGAGAAGTTTATTTTGGCTGATGGTTTTGGAGATTTCAGCCCAAAATTGTATATAGACTTGTTGCTAGGATCCTCTGATGGAATTCTGGCCGGCAATGTCAGGAAGTGCATGGCAAACTGCTCATCTCATGGCCAGGAAACAAAAAGAAAGAGGAAGGGACTGGTGTCCTATAATTCCCTTCAACGTCATGTCCCTAATGACTTAATGATCTCCCATAAGACTCCTCTTTCTGGGGACCAAGCCTTTACTACACAGAACTTTAGGGCACATTCCACATCCAAGCTATAGTAGTGACAGAATTAGATTTTCAGAAATCTCCATGAGCTGAAACAGTGAGCCAAATTTTACAAGATGAAATTTAATAGAGCCAGCTATGCGAGGCTGTGTACATATACTTGAAAATATCAAAATGCCAAAAGTAGATGTTGGAAAAGATGTGACTTTAATAGCAACTTGTGTGGAAAAGACATGCATCCTAGTATAACAAAGTTCCACAGGAATGAAAAATGTGAGGCAGCTGCTGCAAAGATCCTGCAATAACAGAAGCCTGTCATCCAGAGTGAAGGAAGCTACAGCCTGCTCATACCCACACCCATACCACGTTCAGGTCAAAATCTCGCACTTCAAGAGTGAAACGGGCCAATTGGAGCATGCTCAGAGAAGAAAAAAGCAAAGCTGTTTTTACAAAGAGCCTTATAAACCAGAAGATGCATGACCTACAAAGATGACGACTTAGGACCCAAATAGCTGCTTTCAGATGTCATGAGAGAGAAGAATAAAACTTACTCTGTTGGGTCTGACGTTAGGGCAGGATGAAAACAACTGATGAAAGCTGCAAGGACATACATTTTAATATAAAAGACAGACTATACATCCTGGCAATGACTCATTCCAGAAATCTTTCAACTTGGTTTTTCACTCTGTTCATTTGGTTCAGGTTCAGATGGAAGTAGTAAGCTCCAAAGTAACAAACTTAAGCCACATAGAACTTCCTATATTCTTTACATAAAAAGCAAACCAAACAACCAAACAAAAACTACAGTCATTTTCATGTTCAAGAGGGATGTTGGGGCTGGGCGCGGTGGCGCACGCCTGTAATCCCAGCACTTGGGAGGCTGAGCAGGAGGATCGCGAGTTCAAAGCCAACCTCAGCAATTTAGCGAGGCTCTAAGCAACTCAGTGAGACCCTGTCTCTAAATAAAATACAAAATAGGGCTGGGGATGTGGCTCAGTGGTGAAGTGCCCCTGGGTTCAATTCCCAGTACAAAAAAAAAAAAGAGAGAGAGAGATATTGGTAAATCAATACTAATGAACAAATAAAATAATGTATCATTCCTAGTTTAATAGTTTCTTTTAAAAAGTACAAAATGACTTTTCACCAATAAAGGTATTTCTGCGTCATTTAGAAATTTCATTATTGAGTTTATTTTACTGCTTTCTGCAGAAAGGGTTCTGCCTTCTGGGTCTTCCACCAGCATGACTGCAGAATCCCCATAGACAGAATTCATCTGCCTCCTCCCATCCCTGGCTGGGGTATTGCACTTGAAGAATTAGACATACCAGAATCAGAGAGGAAGCTTCTTCCTTTCAGAGAGTCAAGGTACTCAGCAGTAATAGGCCCTCATAGTACATCAACAGGCTATTAATCTCAAGGCTTTTATGAAGCATGAACTCCCTTGCCTCAAACAACAAACACCCAGCAATAAAAATATTTCTAGCCCTGACTTCAAATCTAAATCTTAAATCAGAGCTTCTTCAAGAACAAAGTTAACCATCTGTTTATCAGTGGGGAAAAGATGAGTTAAAATCATGAACAAATTCAAAGCAATCAAGTATTTTCAGGAGGTTTAATATCATGCTATTATCCTCCAAAAGGTCACCAAAGGGGCTGGGGATATAGCTCTGCAGGAGAACACTTGCCTAGATACCCAACACCTGGGGTTCAATCCCAGCCCCCCCAAAAAAGTCACTAAGCATTAATATGTTTTCCCTTTTGGAGATTGAACAGAAATTCATATAAATACAGCTTGCAATTCAGGACATTAGAGTTCATTATTAACTTGGCAGCTAAAAGGCAGCTAGATTAATATGGTTTTTTAAATCCCATCACATCATATTTCAGCATATTCATTGTTAAATGCACATATTTATAGCTGTGTGACTGTGGAATTTAGCTGAAATTGTGTTGGTAGCTAAAATAATCAGATTGACTGAGCTGTAGTCTAATTCATAGCTGACTACTGAGATGACAGACTTGGAATTCATAAAAGCCTACAGAGATTGGACCTTTGAGGGCAAAATCCAGCAAGTGGAAATTATACAAACTAGAATGTGAAATTTTTCTTAATATAAATATCAAGAACATAAATCCAAATGATGGATGCAAGCCTTAACAGCAAGTGGTGTGGGGGAAAAAAATACCCTCAGAACTGAAAGTTTTATTGTAAGGAACCTAAAAATCCCACAAAGAGAAAAAAACACAACAGTGGAGCCATCTAAGCAGAGTTTATGTCAGGGAGATTAAATGTATTCTCCACTGGTGAGGCTAGAACAGATAAACAAGGGCTCTACAAAGCTGAAGCAAATCCAGGGAATCCCCAAGAAGAGGAAGGCTTTCATAATTTCTCTCTAGGATCAGCAATCCCTTGAATGGGATTGTGTTCAGTACTTTATTGTTTTGAGTAATGCATGTATATTTGTAAGTGACAACACTAAGAATGAAATTACAGCTATATCTTCATTTCTTACCAGTTTCTTTTATCACTATGCTTATTTTTCTGCTTGAATTACTGGAGCAGAATGAAAAAGATGAAGAGTGGAAGGTCCTAAACTGCAGAGGTGACAGGGCACCAAAGCACATAGGGTCTCATGGGTGAGAGGAAGGACTTTGGAATGGATTCTGGTGATAGCAGATTGGTTGGGTGTCAGAATGGATCTCTCTCTGGCTAATTGAGGGAGAAAAGAATTCAGTTCAGTGGATTTGGTGCTTAGGAGGTCTTCGGAAGCTGGAGATGCAGGCTGCTGTATTGACCTTGGGAGTGACTTCCAGGGAACCTCCCCACCAGAATGTGCCACAGACGTTACTATTCTGCCAGAATCAGGAGGTAGGCAATTGAGTGGATGCACAGCACCTGTTCTTTTCTGGAGCATGCAGCTGAAATTATGATTTAGGGATCAGGAAGCTGCTGTTTCTGCGGTTCCTTGTCTACATCCACCAAGCTGGTTCCTGGATACTGGAATCCTGCTGCAGAAATCAAACCCTAAAACATCCCACAGTCTTCATGACAATGCTTGCCAGAAGCAGCATTTGGGGCAGCAGCTAGGGAACCTCTGTCATTTCTGCCTCCACCTTAGTCTGTAGAATCTAATCTGTGACCAGAACATAATGGCAAGTCACTTAATGCTCTATATACAGATGCTCTTTGGCTTACAGTGGGGAAATACCTTGTGAAAATCGTTAGAATTAAAAGTGGAGTCACTTGTGTCAAACACTAAGCAAACAAAAAAAACTGGGAGGTTATGAAGGACAGGATCACACACATATGCTTGATAACAGGAACTATCACAAAAGACTCTGCCAGATCTATAACCTTACACAGAAAATACTTCTGTAAGGATGTCTGCCAACAAGTGCCTAACTTTGCACTCATCAATAACCTTTGCTATTGATTCTTGTAGCCCAAACTAACTTCAAAACTTATGTAATTCCACTTCACTTTGCCTTTAAAAACTTTCCCTTGCCTCAACCTCTTTGAATATGTACATAGTTGACTATGACATGTGTATTCTCAATTGCAATGTCCACTCTTGAATAACTTCATAATCTTTGGAGAATTTGCTATTTAGGTTAACAGTCTTGATACATTCACTGTAAGTTTTAAAATATGGTGAAATGAAATTGCATTTACTATACCTAACCAACAGAACATAATATCTTAACACAATACACTGCAGAGTATTTGCTGTTTACTCTTGTGATGATGTGGCTGACAGGGAGCTTGCTGCCATTCATTCTGCCCAGCATCATGAGAGAGAGCCATCATCATACATGATTAGCCCAGGACAATACCAAAATTCAAAATATAAAGTATTATTTACATTACTTTTGCATTATTATGAAGCCTATAAATCCTAAGCTGAGCCATTGTAAGCCAAGAAGCATTTGTACTGGAGAGGGTTAGAATCTATGTCGAGTGTCAATCTACAATATTAAGTACAGATGGGATGACTTCAAAGCTAGAGCAGAGGAATGGTATGATCCCCTCACTCTTTACAAAGGACCACCTGAGAGGGCAAGAGAATGCTGGGAGTCTAATGGGAGACTCTAGAAGAAGTTCAGGTGTGAGATGATGGGGCTTGGACCTGGGAGGTAAAATGTAGGTCGGAAGAGTGGGAACAGGGGTGGAGTGTTGTGAAGGAAAAGTCAAAATCCTCTCCTGGTGGAGAAGACACATGTTGTAAGAGAAACAAGAATGAATCCAAGATTTTTGGCTTGATTAACTCAAAACCATTTATTGAGATGAGGAAGACAGTAGAAGAATCAGATTGAATCAAGGAAAAAAGAAACAAGACATGTCAAATAGGTTAGGGAGTGGGTGGGCTAGTGTCATCGCGATAGATGGCATTTCAAGTCATGAGACTGGATGCCATTAAATTTTCCAGAGTATTAGGAGGCTTGAGAGCTGAGCTCTGGACACTCTGGTGTTTGGATGACAGGAAGAAGATGAGGACACAGCAAAAGAGAATGAGAAGGGTTGGCCAGTGAAATAGCAGACTCAGACAGTGGAGTGCCCTAGAAGACCAGAGCAATGTCTAACAGGAAAAGTGGTCATTGGGTATCAAATACAGGTGGTGGGTTCCATCTCAGTATTGGGAGAACTCATCAATGATCATGGAGGTGTTGGATTTGGAGGGAATGGTAAGGGCAAAATCCTGAGAGGGATATGTTTTGGTTAACAATTTTTTTCCAAGGTGAGGAAAAAAAAAAAAAAAAACAAGCAGGTGTGTTTACTCATGGTAATTGTTCACAGTGAGGGAAAATTATGCTTAAGGTTATATTGTAGATTTTTAAAACTTCCTAACATAAGCATTTTTCATGATATTTAAATTTTGTAGGTTGTTTTAATGGCTACATTATATTCTATGATATGACTATAATAATTTTAGAAGTCTTCTTGTGTAATGTACCTGGGTCATCCACCCTTATTTGCCTCAATAAATAATGCTAGGAGGATTACCACTGCATAGTTGTCTGTAGAATTTCTCCATCTCTGACTTTATTTTCCATTTCTTATTTTCAGCCAAGGGGTTTAAATATTTTAAGGTATCAAACGCTGACACATAGACTTTCCCGAAACCACATTCCAAGTTTCAATGTGAGATTTTAGACATTTTTTTTATTTCAAAGAAAATCTCAGACAGCTTCTTCAGGCCCCACTTCCAGCTCAGTGTCATGCTGATGTGTCAGCAGAATGTTGGAAGTTCACCATTTCGACTGGATTGTTTAGAAGCAGCTGTCAAAGTTTCATCAGCTGGCCATGTACTTTTTGTTTGATATAATCACACACACGTTTTATAACATCCCCCAAGGAAGAGCTGGGTTATGCTGAAAGGAAAGTGTATTCTTTTAAGTGAAGGCTAGATCCTTCTGTTGCTATCTGTAAAACTGATGGATGTTTTCTAATATCCTACATGGAACTTTTCCGGTTTACTGCCTCAGAAGCAGAGGAAAGGTAAGAGACATTTTCTAGTTATTTCAAAATGGGTAGAGTGTGAATAAATGGTAAGGACACGTGAAAAGACAAAAACCACCACACCTTTAAAAGATCTGATTGGCTTTTATTTGCGATTCTAGAATTAGGTGACATCTCATTCCATAAAATGGGTTATAAAATAGAGTGAGTGTTCTGAACAGCTGAGCAGGGGAGTTTGGCTTTTTAGACAGAAAAGGACTATGAAAGTAGAAACGGGGAATGAAAAGAATGACTTCCCTTACAGGGTTAAGACAGATGGAAACTTCCTTACTATAGTGATTCAAGTTGACTGGAAGGTTTTTTTGGGGTTTTTTTTTTTTTTTTTTTTTTTTTTTTTGGTAAAATTGGCCTTTTCAAAGTTCAGTTTGATACATGGGACTTACAGAAGGGGCACCCTCCGATTTGCTGGTCTGCTGGGTTAGTGCAGGAGGTTAGTCTAGAACAAGAGCCTTCCATCAGTTTTGTCTAATATACACAGTTGTCTGAAGTCAGGAAGAGGTAAAGAGAATGAGTAAAATGAATTATAAATATTAGCAATAAATCTGTTAGAATCTTTCATATTCTGAAACTGAAAAAAATTATTATTTGATTTGGGATAGGATTAAAGGAAAGAATATACTTTATAGCTACTCTTACTTGTTTCCCTGCAAAATACGTAAATTCAAGCTTTTTTGCTGCCATAACTCCTTTTGGATTTGAAGTAGTCAAAATCTCAAAAGACCCACCTTGGTACTTTAATAATTTCAACACACCAAAAATGAGCATCATTTGTAGTTCTTTCTAATTTTCTATTCATTATTATTTGCACAGTATATTATAAGTGATCAAGAAGATTAAGAGTTTTGTTTTTGATAATTAAAGTTAATTATAGCATTTTGTAGTCATATAAGATTCTGTGAAAAAGTCCTTTTCTGTGTAAAAGAAAATCACTCAAAAATAATAAAAGCTATTTAAAAGGAGAGTTCCTTCCAGTATAGGTCCTCCGACTTATCTGTATATTTGGAAAGTGAAAAAAAGGCTCTGAAAATTGAAAGAACAATTTTTATAACTTATTTGACTATAAAACCTGATTTGACCTGAACCCATTTGGCCATGAAACTTGAACTTAATCGACATGAGGCTATAATTACTTTTTATTCATCTCACTTTATGTAAATATTCACACATTTCTATACATAGATATTAATGTATTAAATTACGGGTGCTGCCTTGGAACACTGTTCAAGAAATTCTAAACATGGAGGCACCTGACTCTAAGTGTTTCATAAGAGCGATTATGAACTCTGATATATTGCTCCTTAACATTTCCTTCTCTGAAGATAATTGGTGAAATGTTCACTCCTTGACAGCGTGCTTAAATAGAGTCAAACTTTAAATTAGAATGAACAGCACTGTATTCCTAGGGTTTTTTTGGTTCCATTGAAATTCATTGTGTCCAATTAAAATAGAGAAAGGGTTTTAATAATAAAAAAATATATCTGGTTAAAGTTTTCTTTTTCATTCTCAGGTCCCTTCCAACACATAAATACTGTATTTTAATATATGTTTGATGATATCTATTTTAAATTTTTATCATTTTATTGATAAACAGAAGTGTACTTCTGGGGTCAAATTGTTCCTGATTGAGATTATGAATGCGGGTCAAGGTAGAGTAGACCCAGTCTTCAGACAGTCATTTCTTCCTTAGCAGATTTTTGAAAATTTTAGTTTGAGCACAAAACAAAGGTAGAAAAATCATCCAAAGAGCTTTGGTTTTTTGGTATCTTCAGAGAAGGAAATGGTTGTTTACTAATATACTTCAAAATGATAATGAAGGGGCTGGAGTTGTAGCTCAGTGGTAGAGCGCTTGCCTATCATGTGTGAGGCACTGGGTTTGATCCTCAGCAACACATAATAAATAAATACATTAAAGGTCTTGTGTCCATCTACAACTAAAAAAAAGAAAAGATAATGACAAAATTTGATTTGTCTCCAATGGATCAAAAACCTAAATGTTTATTACAGCACTTTTCACAATAGCTAAGATATAGACTCCCCTAGTGCCCATCAACAGGTGGATGGATAAAGAAAATGTGGAATAAGTGCACAATGAAGTATTATTCAGGCACAACTAAGAATGAAATCCTGTCATTTGCAGCAAAATGGATGGAACTGAGGATATTATATTAAGTGAAATAAGCCAGACACAGAAAAACAAGTACTACATGTTGTGTCTCAAGTGTAGAAGATTTAAAAAAAAAAAAAAATGGAGGTTACTAGAATGGGAGGGGGTGAGTGTTGGGAGGGAGGGTGGTTGAATTTGATCACTGCCTGCTATATGCATGTATGGAAATACCACATCAAACTTCATTAGTATACTCATTATGCCTTAAAGAAATATTAATAAATGCCTTAATAAATGCATGTTTAATATTTATATTAAATGTCTATTTGTTAATAAGTTACATAAGATATATACATAACTAGAGAACTACCCGATAAACCAGATAAACTGAAAATAGAACACTTGCCCCAATCAGATATTTTGATTTCAGCTAATACAAGCAGGATAGAGGGTAATTACAATCCTGTTCCTCTTCATTATTCTGTGTTTGTATGGAGTTTGGGTTGCACCATCTGGTTAGGTAGTAGAGGAAGAGAAACATCCAATTTCTGCAAAGAGAACTATAGTACCTGATACAGAAAGCACTACAAAGAAAGCAGATACCTAAGAAATAAAGTTTGGAGCCATCCACTAAGCAACCAACTCAGACAAGTTGAGGTACTGGTCAGAGGATTGTTGGGGAGTAAAAGAAGTCATAAAAACTGATCGTTGTCAACTAGTCAGTGAAGTGAGGGTAATGAAAAGTGCTTGTATTTTCTCCTTGTTGTTTAATGTAATGGTAACACCTTTAAGCTATTTTTTAAATCTCTTCTAGTCCTTCAGTATATATAGAATGTATCTTGGTGATGACATTTACAGATTTAGTCCAGAAGCTTCACAATACCAATATAGGATCAAGAGCAGATTTGATTAAGAAAAAATGGACTTGGACCAGAATTCCTGAATGTGGGGACAGATACAAAGAGAGACTCTTTAGCTATTATCGTTTGGAGATATGGCGAATGAGTTTAAACTTACTCATTTGCATCAAGAGGGATTTTTATTTGAAGTTTAAAGTATGTATGAAGACTGTATAGAAGTATTAAGAAAGATAAGTGGGCAGTTGTCATTCCTGGTACCTATCATCTTTGTTCCATCTGCCCAATGCAAAGGTCTAACTCAAAATTCCAGGGTTCCTTGCCAATAGGATGTGAACATGAGAGTCAGGTTCTGACAATCAGGTGCCTTGCTCAGGTGTTTCCCTGGAGGAGAGACAGGAGAGAAACAGGCTCTGCTAGACTCCCATGTTGCTGAAGCTGCTGGTTTTGGGCAGGGTAGCTTGAGGGTGCCAGGTGGAGCTCCTGAAGTAGGACCATGTCTGTCCAGCCCTGTCAGCCTCAATAAATGGTTGCTATTGATATCATTATGAGAAGCAGCAACATAGAATAGATTTCCCTACTCTGGGCATGGTTAAGCATAGCTTAGACAACAACCTGAGATGTTGTTAAGTACTTACTAGATGACTCTGGTGCACATACCTTATTTATGTTATTCTTGCTCTTATTCCATAGGGAAGCTGCCTCTTTCCTACCCCATATAATTGTAAAGAGTAGACTATAAAGGACTCAGTCTGTGCTACCAGTAACAGAGTCCCAGGGAATGGGTAATTTATAAGAAACCAATTTATTAATTTAATTTTATTTTTTTGCAGTTCAGGAAGCTGAGAAATCCAAAATCAAGGTGCCAGCAGGTTCAGTTGTGTGGTGAGGCCCGTGACCTCTGGAGGGAAGAAATGATCCTCACATGGCAGAAGAGAACAAATGAGAGATGATGATACTTTTGTGAAGTCTTTTTGATAATATAATGAATGTAGAAGTTACCTTTGCTAAAAGCAGTGACTCTTCACTAAGGCCTGCAGGTGCCCGATTGGTAACTAAAAAGCAGGATAAAACTTGGTATCTCTGCCCTCATTTTGTCTATTACCTTAAACTTTATGAATTGCTCAGGTGTGCACAGAGGCATGGTAATCATTTAAGGAATGTTCATCTAAAAACTGGCAATACAAGTTTAATTAGCTCTAAATTTTCCTAACCTATTTCCTTTCCCTTCAAAACTGAGGCAAGATTTGCAGGGTCCGGTTTCAGCCCCCTGGAGCTGTACTTAGAAGTCTCCAGTTATTGCCCTACACCTTGCTGGAATAGCAGGGTCTTGTAGGCACATTGCCCCACAGTGAGACTGTATCCCTGAGCAGGAGCAATAGTCTCATGGGGACTGAATTGCCCCCTGCCAGGATCACAGGTCTGATAGATCAACATCCTGAGCAGCAAGTGAAGTTGTCCACTCAACTGAGAAGGACTTCTCCGTGGCCACCTCTCAGAACCAGAACTGAGAGAGCAATCAACCACGAAAACTTAATGATGAATATATCTTGCCCCCTGACCCAATTCTTCCTCTACTTAAACCTAAAATTCATACAGTTCCCCAAGAGAGGGATGAGGTGCTGGATCTCGCTTTGCCTTCCCAATATGGCCACACTGATTAAAGTTCATTTCCTGTTTTTCCCATTACATTCTCAGCTTGGTTTGGTGAGTATGTGGCTACACCTGATGTTTTGAAGTCCCTGAGGTCAGGCTGCCTCTGGTAGCAATAAGGGCCTTGATTCCACTCAGGATAGGAGCCCTCATGACTTAATCATCTGTTAAAGGTCCCACCTCTTAATACCATCACAAAGGCAATATCTGAATTTTACAGGGGAGACATATAAACCTTCTACCCCTTGTCCTCCAAAAATCAAAGTCCTTCTCACATATAAAATACATTAATTCCATCCCAATAGCCGCCCCCAAATCTTAACTCATTCTAGCATCAACTATAAAGCCCCACATTCAAAGTCACATCTAAATCAAACAAATTATGTGCTTCCAAAAGACAATAGTGGGACAAGGACAGAATGAACATTTTCATTGCAAAGGGAGCATCAGGAAAGAAGAGTTACAGGTCCTAAGTGAGTCCAAAATCCAACAGGATGGACAACATTAAATCTTAATGTTCCAGACACACTGAGGAGAGGTTGGGTCTCTATGGCCCTGGGAAGCCCTGTCTCTATGGCTTTGCTGGTTGTACCCCACAGAGCAACTCTCACAGGTCGGAGCCAAGTGCTTGTGGCTCTCCCAGTCTGACATTGTGTGCTGGTGACTCTAAAATTTGGGGGCTTTGGGAGCAGTCCAATCCTCATGATTCATTTAAGTATTTCCTTAGTGGGGACTCTTGGTAGCCCTGCCCCTATAGCACATCTCTGCCTACACCCCAGGATATCCAAGTCAGCATTTGAGATCTAGAAGGAGGATGTTGTGTGTACAGCTCTTATGCTCCATGAGCCTGCAGTTTGCATCACCTGGATGCTGCCAAAGGCTCACAACTTCTGCCTTTGGGGTGGTGGTCCAAGCTGTGCTTGGTGCACAGTGGGGTTCTGCCCTGAAGCACAAGGAGCTGAGGCTTAAGGCAGCCCTGGGCACTAAGCCCCAAGGGTGCCCTGGGACCCTGTTTTTCAACAGTTCTGCCTTTTAGGACCTAGCATTTAGCCAATGATGGGAGGAGCAGCCTTCAGTCATTGTTTTGAAGAACAGTACCTGGCCTCCTTCTATCTTTATCAGTCTCCTTAATCGAACAGTCTATCGACCACATCTTTGCTTTTCTCACCTAAACATACTTCTTTATTCTTTACAGGGCCAGGCTGAGGCTTTTCCAAGCCTTTTTCTGCTTTCTTTTGAATTATACATTCTGTCCTTAAATCATTTCTCTCTTCTTGCATTTTACTAGAAGCAAAAAAATCACACAGCACCCTCTATTCTTTGCTGCTTAGAGGTTTCTTCTGCCAAATATCCTAGTTCATTACTTTCAAGTGCTGCCTTCCTCAAAGTTCTATGACACAGACATAATTCAGCCAAGTTCTCTGCCATTCTGTAGTAAAGATGGCCTTTCCTCCAGCTTCCAATACCTTGCTTCTCATTTTCATCTAAGGACTCAGCAGAATAGTCTTCATTGACCATATTTCTATCAGCATTCTGTTAACAGCCACTTAAGTAATTGCTAAGAGGACTTAGGCTACCTCCAGCTGTCCTTTTTTTCTGAGTGCTCACCAGAATCACCCTCAATGCTGCCTTCATTATAATGCAAGATTTTTCTAGCTTTTGCTTCAAAACAGATTCCAGTCTCTACCTAGTTCCAATGCTGCTCTCACAATTTTAGGTAGATGATACTGCAACACTCCAATTCTCTGGTACTGATTTCTGTCATAGTCTGTTTGTGCCTCTATCACAGAACACCACAGAATAGGGAATAAAGAACAGAAATTTATATCTTACTGTTCTGGAGGCAGGGAAGTCCAAGGTTGAGGCACTGGCAGGTTTGGTGGTCTGATGAAGACTACATGCTCTGGAGGAGAGGAATGCTGGGTATCACAGAGGAAGAGTGAAAGAGGTAGGGAATGCTACAAGAAGCCTCTTACCCTTGTGATCTCATCACCTTTTAAAGGCTCCACCTCTTTAACATGATCACATCAACAACACCTGCATTATGGATACATCCATACATAGCCATAGCAGGTTCCCCTCCCTCATCGCCAGGTCTGTGAGCATATGACTGAGAAAGGCTGATAGAAGAGAGTAGGCCTGTCTGACCAGTGCGGTGGCCATCTTCACAGAACACAGCCTGACCTGCAGGAAGATGAGCAGAGGTTAACAGAGCTGGGAAATGAAGAGAGACATGGAAGGAAGAGAGAAAGAGAAAGGCTTGGTGGCACCTTGCAAATATTTCCATCAAGCTGTTTCTAATGTTCCCAAGTGGGTTTCCCAGTTATGTGAGCCAACAAATTTCATTTTTGATTTAAGCTGTTTTGGATTGGGTTTCTGTCCCTTGCAACAAGGAAAGTTCTGCCGGAGAGAGAAAACATTGTGGTCTTTGTAAATCCTGAGATACTGAGATTTTCAGAATAGTTTTTCTTGGGCATTGAATTATATCCAGACTCACATCATACCCTGCATGCATACTTCATTTTCCAAGCAGAAATTCTGAAAATAGTTTAAAATATATATAAATATAAATATATGATATATACATATATTTATGTACATGATAAGGCAAGGAAAAGTAAAGAAAGACTATTTGTATGGGTCAAAAATAGGAGACTGAGGTGTGATGTGTGGCACACTCAACAAAAGTAAGCCTTGTGATGACTGAATTCTCCAAGGGGCATTGGGGCGGCAGGTGCTCCACTCTGTCACCAGGTGTTTCCCATCCTTGTCACCCAGAAAAGCAATCAGCTGGTTCCCCTGTCCAAATGTTCATTTGTAGTACTACTGGTGAGTTTCTTTAACTTCACGAATTTTTTTAAAAAGCTGATTGAGAATAGCTAAACTCACAGGACAGAAAAAGAAATTCTGTATAGAGAGCAGTTCAGAAGCTCATTTAATGAAACATTACATGGTACCCCATGACTATGTACAATGTTATGTTTTTATTTATCAGTTAAAATAATTTTAAAATATTTTTAAAAAATTGTGAAGGAGAAAAACTCATTTAAAAGTGGAAAAGACCTATGTTTTTAAAGTAATAATTTTGATTTCAACCAATGTAAATTCCTCTCTTATCAGTCCATTCCTTAGGTCCCTAACATTCATGATCCATTGCTAATAGTACTCTTAAAGAGTAACCTGACTTTATTTAATCTTCATAACATCTTCTAGTACAGAAAGGGAAAGAGAGGCTAAGAAACTATTCCAAGTTTCTGCATTTGTAAGTTTGGAGCCAGTCAACTTTACATAACTCTAAAACTTGTTTTCTTTCTGTTATCTTGAGATGCCTGTAAAATATTTGTTACTGATGTGATAATAACATAATGAAAAGTCTCTAATGGAAAGATATAAATAAGAAAAAATTGGATGGAGACATAGTGATACACTGAAACTGACACACAGAGTTGATTCCATTCATCTCTTTCCATCTGCATTCAGTGATACCATGTTGGTAATCGCAAAACAGATACTGTAGGAGTATTTACACCACAGGAAGTGGCAGATGCAACCAATCAGGGCTTTATTTGAAAAGCCAGTTGTTAAAGCTTTAACAACACACCACTGCCTACAGTGAATGGACATGGCCACTCATTTTTGTTTTTCAGAAATTAGTATATATAAAAAACAATATATGTAATATATATCTTGTATTATGATATTACTATGTGATTCATAATATTTGTTTCAATATCATTCATTTCCAGGCAGATAATTTGGAGTAATAAAATTGAAGATATAAATGGAAGTCCTAATTCAGGCAAATATGACAATTAAAGAAACAAACAGTAGACAAATATTCCTTTTTGAGATAAATTTTAACAAGAAATAAAAATTTCAGAAAGGTATTTTGAGACATAGAATTTGTGTCTTCAACTGGTAGATGGGTCTCAGAAGTAAGGATGCTGATTGTATATAGAAGCAGTGTGAGATTTTCATCCCCTCCAGGGACTACGTAGTGGGAAGGGAGATCTTAACTATAGTAGCCATAAATTCTAGCATTCTAGTCTCTTCTCAGCAGATGCGAACTTTTCTCTGGAAAATTTCATCAATTTCTCCATGACCTCCTAGATCAATGCACCAAGCCACAGAGGAGATAGTGGCTGAGACAAGCTTCACTATAATTGACATCCTAGTGATCTGAAGGTCATATTTTTTCAGGGAAGAAAGATGTCATGTAGAAAGACTGTGGGTGGAAAATGAGCAATTAGGATGACAGAGATACCTCATCACCGGTGACAACTTAATACGAGAGTCCTTCTGGGCACCTACATTTTTTAGAAGAATCTGAAATACTGTGGTTGGTTCAAAAAGCCAATGAAAAACACAATTTTAGTGTTTAATTTAGATTTAGAGCTCAAACTTCCTTTGTTGTACAAAGTTAAAAATTTTCTTTTCTCTGATGTTGTAACAAAACACAGACAGGGCATATAGAGAACTGAATATTAAGATACAATCCAATAATCTGAAAGCCCATATTGAATATAAGCTTTGCAAGAGATTTTGAGGTACTGAAATGTATTAGAGAAAAAAAATAAATGTACACATAGACAAATAGATACTAATATGGGGAAGTAAAATATGAGGGTCAAAAACCGTGAGAGAGAGAGAGAGAGAGAGAGAGAGAGAGAGAGAGATGTTCCATACATGACCAGAAAAGAAGAGAAATCACTTAAGATGGAAGATTACAAGGACCAAATGGCATATATCCCAGTCCCTGTTACCATGTTTTGAAGGAATAACAACTTAAAATAAAGGTGTAAACTTACTAACTGGAAAATTAATTAGAGACATAAATGAAATATTGACCCATAGGGTCTATGTAGCAAAGTTTTTCTCTGGGAATGAATTTTAGGAGAATTGAGTCCAGCCATTCTGGGTTCATGGGCTGCATGTGCTTCATGAGTTCCCTAAGTGAGGGCTGAGCTTCCACCAATGGAGATAGTGAAAAGGGTACTGGCCTGGGAATAGAGAGACCCCAGTTCTCATCTTGCTTCTGCCACTCACTCCCTGTAACCTCATTTTGTTTTTCTGGTTTGTAAAATCAGCCAGGTAAAATACAGAAGCCCAAAATCCCTCTTAAAAATCTATGATAGCTTCTGAAAACACAGGGCTCTCTGAGATGTCACTTCCTCAGCACATCTGCAGCTTTGTCCTTTCGGCCCTTGTTCTCTCTAGAATGTATGCTCTTCAAACAGCCAGTGCATACCATGGATTGAAATGCCATGTCATTTTTATTAGTAATTCCAAAAATTGACAGCAGATCCTATAGTGCCTTAAGACTGACATTAAGGTGGTTCTCAACCTTGACTGCTCATTATAATAACACCCAGAGGAGCTTTAAAAAATACAAACGTTCCACCCCCAGAGATTCTGATTTAGTCAGACTCAGGTATATTCTGTATATGGAGACATTTCCAAGCTCCCTAGGTGATTCTATGCTGTAGCTTGTGCTGAGAACTACTGCATTAAAGGCACTTTTAGATTCTTGTTAACAGCACTGATTCTATAAATCATATCATGCTGTCTCATAAGACTAAATGCAGTTTCCCACCTTATGTACTTCTAGAGTTGGCACAAGGTGAATCATTTGTGGTTAGTGAGAGAGCCTGGGTTGAACCTGTCCTCAATCCCATCTCTATCTTCTGATAAACAGAAGTCTTATGTCTAATTCCCAATAGGAATATAGAGATGAGAATGAGGCTGTCCCTTCTGTTCCAAGATGGCCCTTGTCTACATGCATCTAAATCACCAACAAAACTTATTACAAGTATTCATTAATCATTATTGCCTTAGTCTGTTTTATGTTGCTATAACAAAATACCCGAGGCTCAGTACTTTAAAGTAAAGAGGGTTTTGAAGTTCAGAGTTTTGGAGGTTGAAAACCTAAGTTCAGGTGGCTCCATCTGTTCAGTCTCTGGTGAGGAACATGTAGCAGACAGCATCACATGGAGGAAGTACGTACAAGACAACTTACACATGAGAAAGAAAACAAGGGGACAGGCGGGTCCAGGCTCACTTTTTGGTAACTAGCCATTTTTTAAAGACCTAACCCAGTCCTAAGAGAGCTACACAAATTCCTTCTGAGACTAGTGCCCCATGACCTAGTCACTTTGGCTAGTCCCCATCTCTTAGAGACTGCCACCTCTCAATACCATGATGATGGCAACCAAGCTTCCACAAACCTTTGGGGGACACTCAAACCATATCTAAACCATAGTAACTACATGTAGGAGAAACCCAGGAATCCATTTGAAAATCAATATTTAACACTTAATAGATAAAACCTAAATATATAATGATTAAAAGGAAGCCAGGTGTGACAGTGTTCATCTATAATCCCAGCTACTTGGGAAACTGGGGAAGGAGGATCCCAAGTTTGAGTCTAGCCTAGACAACTTAGTGAGATTGTATCTCAAAATAAAATAAGAAAGAGCATGGGGAGGTAGCTCAGTGGTAGAGTACTGACTTAGCATGTGCAAGGTCCTGGATTTAATCCCCAGTGGTAAAAACAAAACAAACAAACAAAAACAATTGAAAAGTCACTATAGATACCTTGATAATAACATCTAAAGTGAAAGGCTTTAAAAAATACCAGGAAACCAATATCTAAAATCAGAGCAAAAGAGTTTCTTAAGCCACTAAAGATGGCTACCACATTTTTCAATGCTGTCATTCAGGAAAGACCACCTTGGAATAAGAGGGAAACTAGACATCTCAGAATGGAGCACTGTGAAATGAAAAACATATGGTGTGAAACTGCACAAATTTGGCAAGTTTGTCTGAACTAAATGCTTTCTAAATATAACCTCTCCATTGCCACACCAAACCATGAGGTTTCCACAGCAAAAGTGCATTTGACCACATGGCCAAGTTTAAAGAACATTCTTTGGAGTTGAATTATTCTGTTTGCAATGCACATTCTTCTCTTTTAAAGGAAAATGATATTTTACCATGTGTCTTCAATCACATGACCGAGTTAAAAGAGAAGAGTCAGAGAGAATATTGAACTCCACCTAGGGTCTTCCTAATGCTGTATGAATGTGTACTGTAGAGAGGTGACTTTTGAAGGTACTAAATCATTTTCTGTTTGGGGAGAGAATCAATAAGTCCAGAGTAGATGGGATATCTCCCCTGTGTGTTTGAAAGGGTTATCAAGTGTATGCTAGCTAAAAATTGGCCAAATGTAAATCAGTGGGGTACCTATTATTGCAACAAAAACTGTTTTCAAAACTTCTGGTTTAGAACAATCACCACTGGGTCTTTGGGCAAAGCTGGCTGAGAGATCCTCTGCTTTATGTGATACCCATAGGGTCACTTTGTGGTACGTAGCTGATGACTGGTCTTATCTGAAGGGCCCAGCTGGCTTCTTCATATACTTGATGCTTGGTGGGAGCCTTGCAGTGTGAACTTGGCTAGACCCTTTTCTTCATCTGATAGTCTCAGGACCTCTCACATGGAGAGTTGAATGTCTTGCATGGCAGATTACAGATCCTAGAGGTCAAAGCAGAATATGCTGGTCATTTTTAAAAATTTGTAATTAGATATAGATGACAAGAGAATGCATTTTGATTCACTGTCATGAATGGAGCACAACTTTTCAGGTCTCTGGTTGTACATGATGTAGAGTAATACCATTCATAGGATCACACATGTACTTTGGGTAGTGATGTCTATCTCATTCCACTATATTTCTCATCCTCATGCCCTCTTCCCTCCCTCACTTCCCTCTGCAAAATCCAAAATTCCTTCATTCTTCCCTTGCCCCCCATCCCATTATGGATCATCATCCACATATCAGAGAAAACATTTGGCCTTTGTTTTTCTTGGGATTGGCTTATTTTGCTTAGCATGATATTCTCCAACTCCATCCATTCACCTGAAAATATCATAATTTTATTCTTCTTTAAGGCTGAGTAATACTCCATTGTGGTATTTATACCATGGTTTCTTTATCCATTCATCTGTTGAAGGGCATCTAGGTTGGTTCCACAGTCTAACTATTGTGAATTGAGCTTCTATAAACATTGGTGTGGCTGCATTACTATAGTATGCTGATTTTAAGTCCTTTGGGTATAGATGGAGGAGTAGAATAGCTGGGTCAAATGGTAGTTCCATTTCAAATTTGCTGAGGAATCTCCATACTGTTTTCCATAGTGGCTGCACCCATTTGCAGACCCACCAGCAATGTATGAGTGTACTTTTTTCACCACATCCTCACCAACACTTATTGTTACTTGTATTCTTGATAATTGCTGTTCTGACTGGTATGAGATAAAGTAGTTTTAATTTGCATTTCTCTAATTACTAGAGATGTTGAACATTTTTCATATATTTGTTGATCGATTGTCTATCTTCTTCTGTGAAGTGTCTGTTCTGTTCCTTAGCCCTTTTGATGATTGGGTTACTTGTATTCTTGGTGTAAAGTTTTTTGAGTTCTTTATAAATTCTGGAGATTAGTGCTCTATCTGATGTGCATGTGGTAAAGATTTTCTCCCACTCTGTAGGCTCTCTCTTCATGTTATTATTTCTTTTGCTGAGAAGAAGCTTTTTAGTTTGAATCCATCCCATTCATTGATTCTTGATTTTATTTCTTGTGTTTTAGGAGTCCTGTTAAGGAAGTTAGGACCTAAGTTGACAAGATGAAGATTTGGGCCCACTTTTTCTTCTATTAGGCACAAGGTCTCAGATCTAATTCCTAGGTCCTTGATCCACTTTGGGTTTTGTGCAGGGTGAAAGACAGGGGTTTATTTTCATTTTGCTACATATGGACTTCCAGTTTTCCCAGTACCATTTGTTGAAGAGGCCATCTTTTCTCCAACATATGTTTTTGGCACCTTTGTCTAATATGAAATAACTATTTATGTGGGTTTATCTCTGTGTCTTCTATTCTGTACCATTGGTCGACATATCTATTTGGGTGCCAATACCATGCTGTTCTTATTATTATTGCTCTGTAGTATAGTTCAAGGTCTGGTATTTTGATGCCTCCTGCTTCACTCTTCTTGATTAGGATTGCTTTGGTTATTCTGGGTCTTTTATTTTTCCACATGAATTTCATAATTGCTTTCTCTATTTCTATGAGGAAATATATTGGAATTTTAATGGGAATTGCATTGAATCTGCATAACGCTTTTGGTAGTACGGCCATTTTGACAATATTAATTCTGCCTATCCAAGAGCATGAGAGATATTTCCATCTTCTTAGGTCTTCTTTAATTTCTTTCTTTAGTATTCTGTAGTTTATATCATAGAGGTCTTTCACCTCTTTTGTTAGATTGATTCCCAAGTATTTTATTTTTATTTTGAGTCTATTGTGAATGGGGTAGTTTTCCTAATTTGTCTTTCAGAGGATTCATCACTGATGCATAGAAATGCATTTGATTTATGGGTGTCGATTTTATAACCTGCTACTTTGCTGAATTCATCTATGAGTTCTAGAAGTTTTCTGGTAAAATTTTTTTGATCCTCTAAATATAGAATCATGTCATTGGCAAATATAATTTGAGTTCTTTTTTTCCTATTTGTATCCCTTTAATTTATTTGGTCTGTCTAATTGCTCTGGCTAGAATTTCAAAGACTATGTTGAATGGAAGTGGTAAGTCTTGTTTCAGTTTTTAGAGGGAATGCTTTTAATTTTTCTCCATTTAGAATAATGTTGGCCTTGGACTTGATGCTAGTTGTTTTAAGGTGAGGTCCAAAAGGGTAATTGCTTTTACCACACTCCATTGGTCAAAGTAGTCACAGGCCAGTCCCAATGCAAAGGGTAGGGAGGCAGACCCCACTTTCCTATGGAAGAGTGTCAAGAAGCTTTAATGTGCCATGGTCTTTTCTTTGGCCATAAATAATTTAGATTCTTCTCCCAACACCCTCAAAGTCATCACATTAAAGCATTGGCTTGGAGTTTAGGATTTCCTTTTCCAAGCCAAGTTCTCACTTCAGACTCCTAGATTTTGGTAACACCAAGTCTTCTACAGTATTGGTACTGGCTTCTGCAATTATTAATCTGAGTGACCTCAGCATCATCACTTGCTCTTTTAACTCCCCTTTACTTCTACAAGCAATTCCATTATTGAATCTACCTTCCTGATAGAGCCAGAGACTAAACCAAGATGCTTGCTCTCTGTGTGTTGCCTTTTTCCCCAAGTTTAATTTACCTTCTCTCTACCTCAGGAATTCTCAGCCCTTTTCAGCATCCTCTAGGCATAAGCATTTGATGAAATCTATCTTGATATGAGCAGCTACTCCTATCTTCCCTGCCTGAAAGGAAATCTTAAAACTAGGATCAAGCAGGCCCCTGCCCTTAGCTCTGTGCCCAAGCCTGAAGTGGTCTGCAAGTTGGTTCTTCAGGACCAAGTCCACAGTTTGTCCTCATGATCACACTCCTGATGTACCCATTTCAGATTCCCCTTTCCCTTGGATAGTACCTCTGCTGGAACAGGGAAATTACAGGTGAGGTGTCCCAGAGACTTATTCTTCATTAGAGGTATCTAAACCCCCAGTCACCTTGCCCTTTTAAAAGCTATCATTCTTGTTCATTTAATATGAAAACTGGGCAGGGGAGCACAAAGAACTATCTTAGATATCTACTAAATACCTTAATACCAAAGATATTTTCTCTGGTTACTGTGTAAGGAGACTTTTTTCTCCTCCTAATGATCAGATTATTTACTCTACTGGTATGATTACTCCCCTTCTTCCCCTTCTGTCTCTTGGCATAAAAAGCCTAAGTGATTCAGCCGTTGTCACATTTGAAACTCAATAGGAATTTTTCTGTGAATTTTCAGACGTCCCCCCTAAAATGCAGAGCCTCTAGATCTGTAGAGCTCAAGGGTACAGATGAAAGAACGAAGCCCCTAGGTGGGCCACTGAGTGATGGTAACAGGACCACTTGGACTTTCATGTTTTGTTTCCCAGAGGCACATGTTCATCTACTGGGGACACGTCACTGTGTATTGTAAATGATGTAGGGTATGTTCTAAATCCTGGAGGACAGTTCCCCATCATCACACTTTCATTCCCTCCAAGTTGGTTCTTCAGTTGAACTTTCAAAAAGCTGCTATTGGCCATTCAGGTTGGCAGCCTCCGGAGAATAGGTATATGAAAGAAACAATGAATTCTGTAATCACATGTCCATTGCTGTGACTCATTCATCTCACTTCTATTTTATATTAGATTTTTTTTCTGGACTGACTGGATCTTCTGGTTTTATGGGTCAGACAGAACCCAGCTCATGATGGGTGGTTCTGACTGATGATGACATATGTCAGGTACTCTGTCTCCATCAAGTCCTAGCAGCATACCAAGATTTACGTTCCATTTAGTGAGTGCATTATAGTGTAGTAAATCTTAGAGATCTGCATAGTGATTGACCCACTGGGGTTTGCTATGAGTTCTACATGGCATCTTTTCCCTTCACAGATTCCTGTGATACTGTATCTGTGCTGGTCGGATGACATTAGTGGCCAGCTACTTGTACTACAGCCTGGACCTGCTACAGAATTCTTTCTTCCTCTGGGGCACACTGGGAGTTGATAGCAACCCAGGACACTCAGTAATTTAGAGCAGTATTCCCACATATATCTGGCACATAAGTTGCAGTTAAGGTTAATGTTTAGTTGGGTTAACAGGAGTCCATGTTTACCTCCCAGGATACATCACACTTTCATAGAGACTAGTCTGGTGAATTAAACAGAGATTTACCACTTCTCACTTTAGGTATTAATGATGACCCTGATTTCTGCCATTTGCCCTGTGACTTAATTTTTAGTTGAAAGAGGGTCATTTCCAGAGGCTTCCACTTGACCTTCTCAATCAGTCTAGCTATTATCACAAAAGAATAAATGTGTGAACTATGTGTATATCCATTCCAATGTAATTGGGAGACTAGGGAAAAGATCAAGTGGGCTTTGGGTCATTGGTCCTATTGTGAGCTGGATCTGGGAAAAGACTCCATTCATTATCTGTCCTAAATGTGCTGTACTTACGTGAGGCAGACCTTGATGATGTTGTGTTCTAGGTCCCCATGTTAACTCAGATATGTATCTGACAGATCTCCAAATTTCTAGGCACTGACCTTTCACAGCATGATCACCCACGCTGAGATCTTTTGTTGGAAGGTGTGGGTAAATTGTCAGTGTTGTAGTCATGGTCTTTCCTTCCTCTGGGGCATCATTTCATGGTCAAATGGGCTCTAGTTCTGAAAACTGGGTAAAGGATGATGACATTTTATGTGGAGAAGCTTCCACCAACCTCCTGGTGTCCATTCTTGATTTGGTGGTATAGCTGGAGCATCATGTTCTTAGCAGCCTATTAACCCCCACTACAGATGCCAGGTTTTATTAACTGTCTCTAAAACTCTCTGCAGGTCAGGATCCCTGGATTCCACACTGACCTTGCCACTCATAATCGTACCTACCTTGCTTCAGTTGATGAGACATCCCCCTTGCCTCAGGTCCTAAATGTGGACCAGGTACTATCCCGGAGCCTGTTAGAAAGGCAGAATTACAAACCACTTCTCCTGAATCAAAATTGGCATTTGAACAATACCCTCAAGTGATTTGTATGCACTGTGTGTTTGAGCAGCCCTGCTCTCCCTCAAACCACAATCTCCTTGTTTTCAAACCTAGCCTTATAAACCAAAGCATGATTGCTCCTCTGGTCTACTGCTATGGTTTTAAAATAAGTTTTTCTCCTGATGTTGATTATACCAGCCATTAAAGTTCACCCCGCTGGGCCTAAAACCTTTACCCTGATGTCATTGACAGGACTGGAAAAATTTATCAGCAAAATCAGGAATTTATTTAACCTAATCATGCAAATTTATGTAAAGTGATTCCATGTGAGAAAAAGCAGAGTAGGAATGGGGTAAAGAAAAGTAGATGTAAGTTACCATAGTAGATAGATAAGAAATTTCTGGAACAATGCAAATAGGTTGCAAATGGAATTTACCTACAGGGTGTGAAGACGGGAATTGGGAATGGGGGAAGGCATTTTTTTAAAAAATTATTTATTTTTTAATTTTAGTTCATTGTATACAAATGGAGTATAACTATCATTTTTTTGGTTGTAACAAAGTAGAATCATACAATTTGCATATTCATACATATACATAGGGTAAAGATGTTTGTCTCCTTCTATTATTTTTCCTTCCCCATCCCCTCCCCACCCCTCATTTTCCTCTATACAATCCATCCCTTCTCCATTCTTCCCATCCCTCCCCCCACTCCCACTATGTGTAATCAACCACTTACATGAGAAATCATTTGGCCTTTGGTTTTTTGGAATTGGCTTATTTCACTTAACATGATCTTCTCCAATTCCATCCATTTACCTACAAATATCATAATTTAATTATTCCTTATGGCTGAATAATATTCCATTGTGTATATATAACCACAGTTTCTTTATCCATTCATCTATTGAAGGGCATCTAGGTTGGTTCCACAATCTAGCTATAGTGAATTGGGCTGCTAGAAAATATTGATGTGGCTGCATCAATGTAGTATGCTGATTTTAAGTGCTTTGGGTATAGGCCAAGGAGTGGGATAGCTGGGTCAAATGGTGGTTCCATTCTGAGTTTTTGAAGGAATGTCCATACTGCTTTCCAGAGTGGCTGCACCAAATTGCAACCCCACCAGCAATGTATGAGTGTACCTTTTCCCCACATCTTCGCCAACACCTATTGCTGTTTGTATTCTTGATAATAGACATTCTAATTGGGATGAGATAATATCTTAGGGTAGTTTTGATTTGCATTTCTCTTATTACTAGAGATGTTGAACATTTTTTCATATGTCAGTTGATTGCTTGTAGATCGTCTTCTGTGAAGTGTCTGCTCATTTCCTTAGCCCATTTATTGATTGGGTTATTTGTATTCTTGGGGTAAAGTTTTTTGAGTTCTTTATATATTCTGGAGATTAGTGCTCTATCTGAAGTGTGTGTGGCAAAGATTTTCTCCCACTCTGTAGGCTCTCCCTTCACATTGCTGATTGTTTCCTTTGCTGAGAAAAAGCTTTTTAGTTTGACTCTATCCCAATCATTGATTTCTGCTTTTATTTCTTGTGCTTTGGGAGTCATGTTAAGGAAGTATGGTCCTAAGCCAAAATGATGAAGGTTTGGACCGAATTTTTCTTCTATTAGGTGCAGGGTCTCTTGTCTAATTCCTAGGTCCTTGATCCATTTTGAGTTGAGTTTTGTGCAGGGTGAGAGATATGGGTTTAGTTTCAATTTGCTGCATATGGATTTCCAGTTTTGCCAGCACCATTTGTTGAAGAGGCTATCTTTTCTCCATTGTATACTTTTGGCTCCGTTGTCAAGTATGAGATAATTGTATTTATGTGGGTTTGTCTCTGTGTCCTCTATTCTGTACCATTGTCTACCTGCCTATTTTGGTACCAATACCATGCTGTTTTTGTTACTATTGCTTTGTACAATAGTTGAAGGTCTGGTATTGTGATACCACCTGCTTTGCTCTTCCTGCTAAGGATTGCTTTAGCTATTCTGGGTCTCTTATTCCTCCAAATGAATTTCATGATTGCTTGCTCTATTTCTATGAGATCCATCATTGGGATTTTAATTGGAATTGAATTGAATTTGTATAGTGCTTTTGGTAGTATAGCCATTTTGATAATATTAATTCTGCCTATCCAAGAACATGTGAGATCTTTCCATCTTCTAAGGTTTTCTTTAATTTCTTTCTTTAGTGTTCTGTACTTCTTATTGTAGAGGTCTTTCACCTCTTTTGTTAAATTGACTCCCAGGTATTTTATTTTATTTGTTTTGTGACTATTGTGAATGGGGTAGTTTTCCTAATTTCTCTTTCAGAGGATTCATCACTTATGAATAAGAATGCATTAGGTTTATGAGTGTTGATTTTATATCCTGCTACTTTGCTGAATTCATTGATGAGTTCTAGAAGGTTTCTAGTGGAATTTTTTGGCTCCTCTAAATATAGAATCATATCATCTGCAAATAGTGATAGTTTAAGTTCTTCTTTTTCTATTCAAATCCCTTTTTTTTTTTTTTTTTTTTGGTACTGGGGATTGAACCCAGGGGCACTCTACCACTGAGCCACATCCCCAGCCCTATTTTGTATTTTATTTAGAGACAGGGTCTCACTGAGTTGCTGAGGGCCTTACTCAGTTGCTAAGGCTGGCTTTGAACTCGAGATCCTCCTGCCTCAACCTCCAAAGTGCTGGAATTACAGGGGTGCACCACTGCGCCTAGCTTGAATCCCTTTTATTTCTTTAGTCTGTCTAATTGCTCTGGCCAGAATTTAAAGTATGATGTTGAATAGAAGCAGTGAAAGAAAGCATCCCTGCCTTGTTCCAGTGTTGAGAGGAAATGATTTCAGTTTTTCTCCATTTAGAATGATGTTGGCCATGGGCTTAGCATAGATAGCCTTTACAACGTTGAGGTATGTTCCTACTATCCCTATTTTTTCTAGTGTTTTGAGCATGAAGGGGATGCTGTATTTTATCAAATGCTTTTTCTGCATCTATTGAAATAATCATGTGGTTCTTAACTTTAAGTCTGTTGATGTGGTGAATTACATTTATAGATTTCGGGATGTTGAACCAACTTTGCATCCCTGGGAAGAAACCCACTTGATCATGGTGCACTATCTTTTTAATATGTTTTTGTATACAATTTGCTAAAATTTTGTTAAGAATTTCTGCATCTATGTTCATTAGGGATATTGGTTTGAAATTTTCTTTCCTTGATGTGTCTTTGTCTGGTTTTGGTGTCAAAGTGATATTAACTTCATAGAATGAGTTTGGAATTGTTCCCTCTTATTTTATCTCATGTAATACTTTGAGGAGTATTGGAATGAATTCTTCTTTGAAGGTCTTGTAGAACTCAGCTGAGAATCCATCTGGCCCTGGACTTTTCATGGTAGGTAGGCTTTTGATGACTTTTCTATTTCATTGTTTGAAATAGGTCTATTTAAATAGTGTATGTCCTCCAGTTTCAGTTTGGGTGGGTCATATGTCTCTAGAAACCTATCAATGGCTTCAAGATTTTCTATTTTGCTGGTGTATAGATTTTCAAATTAGTTTCTAGTTATGTTTTGTATTTCATTAGTGTCCATTGTGATATTTCCTTTCTCATCTTGAATTTTAGTAATTTGAGTTTTTTCTCTTCTTCTCTTTGTTAGTGTGGCTAAGGGTTTATCAATTTTGTTTATTTTTTCAAAGAACCAACTTTTTGTTTTGTCAATTTTTTGAATAGTTTCTTTTGTTTCAATTTCATTGATTTTAGCTCTGATTTTAATTATTTCCTGTCTTCTTCCTTTTGGTGTTAATCTGTTCTTCTTTTTCTAGGGCTTTGAACTATAATGTGAGGTCATTTGTTTGTTCACTTTTCATTCTTTTGTTGAATGCACTCCATGCAATGAATTTTCCTCTTAGCACTGCTTTCATAGGGTCCCAGAGATTTTGATATGTTGTATCATTGTTCTTGTTTACCTCTATGAATTTTTTTTATTTTTCTCCTGATGTCTTCTGTTACCCATACATCATTCAATATGTATTATTTAATCTCCAGGTGTTGGAGTAGTTTCTGTTTTTTATTTTATTATTGATTTCTAATTTCATTCCATTATGATCTGACAGAATGCAAGCTGTTATCTCTATCTTTTTGTATTTTCTAATAGTAGCTTTGTGGCATAACATATGGTCTATTTTAGAGAAGGATCCATGTGCTGCTGAGAAGAAAGTGTATTTACTTGTTGTTGGATGGAATACTGCATATATGTCTGTTAAGTCTAAATTATTGATTGTGTTATTGAGATCTATGGTTTCTTTGTTCAGTTTTTGTTTGGAAGATCTATCCAATGATGGGAGAGGTGTATTAAAGTTACCTAGTATTATTGTGTTTTGGTCTATTTGGTTCCTGGAATTGAGAAGTATTAGTTTAACATACATGGATGCGCCATTGTTTGGGGCATAAATATTTACTATTGTTATGTCTTGGTGATTTATGCTTCCCTTAAGTAGTATGAAATGTCCTTCTTTATCCCTTTTGACTAACTTTGGCTTGAAGTCTGCTTTATCTGAAATGAGGATGGAAACTCCTGCTTTTTTACTAAGTCCATGTGCATGGTATGTTTTTTCCCAACCTTTCACCTTTAGTCTGTGGGCATGTTTTTCTATGAGATGCATCTTTTGAAGGCAGCATATTGTTGGGTCTTTCTTTTTAATCCAATCTGCCAGTCTATGTCTTTTGATTGATGAGTTTAGGCCATTTACATTTAGGGTTATTATTGAGATATGACTTGCATTCCCGGTCATTTTGACTTATTTTTGGATTTTAATCTTACTTGGTTTGTCCTTTAATTGGCTGTTCCTTTAGGGTAATTCCTCCCTTTGCTGACTTACATTGTTTCTCATATCTTCCTCTTGGAATATTTTGCTGAGGATTTTCCGTAGGGCAGGCTTTCTATTTGTGAATTCTTTTAGCTTGTGTTTATCATAGAAGGATTTTATTTCATCTTCAAATCTGAAGGTAAGTTTTGCTGGGTATAAGATTCTTGGTTGGCATCCATTTTCTTTCAATGCTTGGAATATGTTGTTCCAGGCCCTTCTTGCTTTTAGGGTCTGGGCTGAGAAATCTGCTGATATTCTTATTGGTTTCCCCCTATATGTAATCTAATGTTTTTCTCTTGCAGCCCTTAAAATTCTATCTTTGTTTTGTATGTTAGATATTTTCATTATAATGTGCCTGGGTGTGGATCTGTCATAGTTTTGTGCATTTGGTGTCCTATAAGCCTCTTGAATTTGATTTTCCATTTCATTCATCAGATTTGGGAAATTTTCTGATATTGTTTCATTGAACAGATTATTCATTCCTTTGGTTTGTGTCTCTGTGTCTTTCTCAATCCCAATAACTCTTAAATTTGGTCTTTTCATGATGTCCCATAACTCTTGGAGGTTCTGTTCATGATTTCTTACCATCCTCTCTGTCTAGTTGAGTTTGTTTTCAAGATTAAATATTTTGTCTTCATTGTCTGAGGTTCTGTCTTCCAAGTGATCTAGTCTGTTGGTTAAGCTCTCTATTGAGTTTTTAATTTGGCTTATTGTAACCTTCATTTCAAGGATTTCTGCTTGTTTTTTTTTTCAGAATCTCTATCTCTTTATTGAAATGATCTTTTACTTCCTGCAGTTGCTCTTTTAGCATTGCCTGCATTTTCTCTCTTGACTCCTTGTTTGCTTCTCGGATCATTTTAATTATGTACAACTCCCTTTCTGACAATGCTTCTGCCATGTTGTCACTGGGTACTTTTGGTATAGTATCTGGGTTTGTTTGGGACGTTTTCTTCCCATGTTTTCTCATGTTGCTAGTGTATCTTCCCCTCTACTAGTGTGAATCCTAGGTATTGCAGTACTCCTTAAAGACTTACAGGGTTCCTGCCTATTTTCAATACCTCCCCATGAATTGAGCGATCAGTATTGGCAGCACACCATATAAACAATTTGTGACCTTAATCTAAATAGTCCCTATTAAGATATTAACAGTGTTGTCTTAATAAACAGAGATGAGTTCCAATTATTTTCTACAGCATAACCAGTAAGTTTGCAATAAGGACTACAAATCCTAATGTTGGACAGGGAGAATGAGGAGGGGTATTGGACAAAACACTAATGAGAAAAGAAGTGAGTCTATAGATATACTATGTCATATGAATAGTGGAAGTGGAATTAAGATAAATAGGTTGTTAGCATGAGGAAAAAGAGATTCTCTAAGGAAACAGATATATAAGAGGGAGATAGAGTGATAAGCATAATAATAAAAGAAAAAGGTAGGAATATAGTGGATATATTAGGAATAATTGTAGTATTACAATTAATTTTTAAAAAGTTCTGTGATAGAAATATACTGTACAGTTCAAACCTCTTATTTTTCAATGACCTGATGTTTGAGAGGTGCTTGATCAAGCGGTGACCCAAGAAGGGTGCTTCTACCTCCAGGTTGGGAATTATCAATGCTTCTGGGCAGAGATGGCCTGGTGTTGATAGACAATCAGATGCAGCACATGTGCTATACACTGGGCCAGGGTGTGGGCCTGGGCACTAGACCAAGTTGGAGTGGGGGCGCAGAACTGTGCTCAGTGATGGAGACACTGGGCTTGATAGCCCAGGCAGGCCTGAACTCCGCGCTGGGGGCTCAGGCAGTGTCAGGTGGTTGCTCTCTCCTGGGAAGCTGTAAAATGGCACTGAAGGGCCTCAGATCCCAGCTGGGGCTGGGGACTCCAGCTGCCTCAGGCAGAAGCTCTCTCCAGGAACCGCTGAAAAATGGCACCAGAAGCTGGAAGTCTTCTTTATCTGAAATGAGAATGGAAACCCCCGCTTTTTTACTGAGTCTGTGTGCATGGTATATTTTGTCCCATCCTTTCAGCTTCAGTCTGTGGGTGTCCTTTTCTACGAGATGAGTCTCTTGAAGGCAGCATATTGTTGGGTCTTTCTTTTTAATCCAATCTGCCAGTCTATGTCTTTTGATTGATGAGTTTAGGTCGTTAACATTCAGGGTTATTTTTGAGATATGACTTGCATTCCTGGTCATTTTGACTTATTTTTGGCTTTTAGCTTGACTTGGTTTCTCCTTTAATTGGCTATTCCTTTAGGATAATTCCTCCCTTTGCTGGATTACATTGTTGTTTTTCATTTCTTCCTCTTGGAATATTTTGCTGAGAATGTTCGGAAGTGCAGGCTTTCTATTTGCAAATTCTTTTAGCTTGTCTTTACCATGGAAGGATTTAATTTTGTCATCAAATCTAAAGGTAAGTTTTGCTGGGTATAAGATTCTTGGTTGGCATCCATTTTCTTTCAGTGCTTGAAATACGTTGTTCCAGGCCCTTCTTGCTTTTAGGGTCAGCAGAGAAATCTGCTAATATCCGTATTGGTTTTCCCCTGTATGTAATCTGATGCTTTTCTCTCACAGTCTTTGAAATTCTTTCTTTATTTTGTATGTTAGATATTTTCATTATAATGTGCCTTGGTGTGGATTTGTTATAATTTTGTGTATTTGGTGTCCTGTAAGCCTCTTGTATTTGATTTTCCATCTCATTTGTCAGATTTGGGAAATTTTCTGATATTGTTTCATTGAACAGATTATCCATTCATGATGATATGAACCATTTCCCATAATATATTCCTTCCTACATATCTCTTCACATCCCATTGGTTCTGTTTCTCTGGAGAGACTTCACTTTATGACATACTCCAGCATGGTTCAGGCAGCACTAGAGGGTAGGCAGGGCAATCCACACTTTGGGGACTGCAGAAAGGCAGGCAAGCAGATCCAGAATGGTATGTGTTGACTCCTAGCAGAACCTCATCAGAGAATGGGGAGAGTATCAGGAGGAGGGAAAGACCATGGAAGGAGCTTATTATGGTTTGAATGTGAGGTGTCCCCAAAAAGCTCACATGTGAGACAATGCAAGAAGGTTCAGAGGAAATGATTGGGTTGTAAGAGTCTTAACCCAATCAGTGAATTATTCCCCTAATAGGGATTAACTGAATGGTCACTGAAGTGGTAGGGTATGGCTGGAGGAAGTGGGAGTCTGGGCGTGGCTTTGCATATATATTTGTATCTGATGAGTGAATTCTTTCTCTGATTCCTGATCATTCTGTGAGCTACTTCCCGCCACCACACTCGTCCGCCATGATGTTCAGCCTCACCTTGAGCACCAAGGAATGGAGCCAGCCTTCTGTGGACTAAGACCTCTGAAAATGTGAGCCCTCAAATAAACTTTTCCTCCTGTAAAATTGTTCTGGTCAGATCCTTTAGTCACAGAAGCAAAAAAGCTGACTGAAACAGAGCTAATCTGAGTGATAAAGAATAAGAGACTTAACTAAGTGAGTTGGATGAGCCAAGTGATACTAGGGAAACACTGCGATTTGTAACCCTCATAGACAACCCTTGTCCGTCACCATGAAACACCAGGTCTACAATGAGACTCATTCTGGATGTGAGACTAAGGCTTCTGGTATATTTTATTACTTGGGATTGCCCTTAGACTTAGCTACAGAGGTGAGTCACTGCGAAAGGCTGGGGAAAAGATGAGAATGGGGCCTTCAGTTTCAGGCTTCATAACCTGCATAACTCTCAGAGATTTAGAACTCATGTAAGGCGTGAGGCCCTTTTTTGGGGGGTGGGGGGAACGCGGGTATGCGGAATTGAACTCAGGAGCACTCAACCACTGAGCCACATCACCAGCCCTATTTTATATTTTATGCAGAGACAGGGTCTCACTGAGTTGCTTAACACCTCACTTTTGCTGAGGCTGGCTTTGAACTCATGATACTCCTGGCTCAGTCTCCCAAACTGCTGGAATTACAGGCATGTGCCACCACACCCAGCTATGCGATGCCCTTTTTAAGTGTCTAGCCTTTTAAGCACTAGCCTTATGGATGTAGAACAAAGATCCAGGAGAAGGAGTGATGGTGTGAGCATTATAAAACATGCAAGGCATATTCTCTGGAGAATCCAGGAAGTCTGAGAATTATGCTGCAATTGAAAAAAAGCAGAGCTCACTTTTGTCAGGTCAGTAAATTAAGACCTGTTTACAACATTTGGAAAAAAACGTACCACTGCTACTTACAGAGCTGTGCCCTGGTCCACTTCTCTTTTACTCCCAAGCCACTGCTCTTGCTTTCACCATGCATTTTATCTTGCATTTTTACTCTGGACATCTTCACTTTTGTTGGATCATTCAAGCTGCTCTTTGGAGCCTGTGGTCTCAACCATCTTCTCAGCTCTCAGCTCCTCAGCTCCTCCTGGCTCTGGCATCCTTTGCAATCTCTGTTGGGGAACATACTCCTCTCTTCCTGTCCTATTGGAATCTTCAGATGCATTGTCTAGGTTTTTCTCCCCATTAGCCCAACTCCAATAATGGATGGGCTTGAGATATTATTTTAAATCTCACAACCATCTAATGAAGAAGGTACCATAATCTGCATTTCACTAATCTAAGAAATGGAAGCTTAGAAAAGACACAAGTGACTCCACAGCGCTTCCAGGAAATAAATGATATAGCTGGAATTCAGATTTATAATATGGTCCAAAGCCTGCTTACTTTTCATGACACTAAGGCTTCAAGACATCTAATAGTTTTATTTTGTCTTGTCGTTAATTTTGGCTGGGGAGGCAGACAGAAGCCAAAAGGTAGGAATCAAGCAACCACAGTCCTTAAAGGCAAAAATATAAATTTCTGCTGGGCACCTTGGTGCATGCCTTAAATCCTGTGGCTCTGGAGGCTGAGTCAGGAGGATCACAAGTTCAGAGCCAGCCTCAGCAGCTTAGTGAGACCCTAAGCAACTTAGAGAGACCCTGTCTCAAAATGAAAAATAAAAAGGGCTAGGGATGTAGCTCAGTGGTTAAATGCCTCTGGGTTCAATCCCAGGTACCAAAAAAAAAAAAAAAAAAAAAAAAATCCCAGGAGACAGAATGAGAAATAAGATAGGACTGGGGCATTCTTCCTCTTTTTCTTTCTTCTTTTTTCCGAATTCACATTTTGTAAATGTTAGTATGCTTTATGATATTGCAGATGGGCCTCTGCAGCTCTGTTCATTTTTCTTTACTAAAATTTTTTTCTTTGTATTCCTCAGACAAGATGATCTCATTTGATTCATCTTCAAGTTCTCTGATTTTTTTTGTTGTTGTTGTTCTGCCATTTCAGTCTGCTAGGAGCCCTTCTAGCGAAATTTCTCAGTTATTGTACTGTCAACTCCAAAACTTCTGTTTGTTTCTGTTTTAAATCTTCCATTCCTTTGCGGATATTCTCTATCTGGTAAGCACCATTGTCATGCTTTCCTTTAGTTCTCTGAACATACTAGTAAAGGATGATTGAAATTCTTTTTCTAGTTAGCCTAACATATGGCCTTCCCTGGAGATAGCTTCTGTGGACAGTGGATTTTTTTTTTTTTCTCGTGTACATGCATTATTTTTCTGCATTCCTTTGTATTTCTTATATGTTTTTGTTGAAAAATAAACATTTTATGTAATAAAATGTGAGAGCTGAGAAATCAGATTCCCTCCCTCCCAGGGTTGGATGTTGCCGCTGCTGTTTGTCGAGTGGATTCATTCTTTAAAGTGTTTATCCTGTCGTGTGCAGGCACTGAAATCTCTGCCTCGTTAGCTTGGGGATCAGCTAATAATTAGAAGAGGTTTCCTTACTTGCATGGATCCTTTGCAGAGGGGCTCTCTGTGTGTGTTGGATGTTGTCAGCTGTCCAGCAGGAAATTGCTGCTCCTCCTTAGCACTCACTGCTTGCCTCAAGCTTCAAAAGCAGCCTGATCTCCACTAAGGCCTTCCCAGATCATTCCCGGGAATGTTCACAGACCTGCACATGAACATGGTTTCCATATCCTCAGGAATATGTCAGTTTTTCAAAGCTTCCTGTCGACATGTCATTCCACAATTTTTCCTTTTAAGTGTTTGGTCAGCCTTTTGTGACTCCCAAGTGCTATTTCCTTCTTAACTAGCTCTGATTATTTTTGGAAAATGCTGTAGGGACAAAGCTGTTTGCACAGAACCAATTCTAAATGAGGTCAAAGAGAGAGAGAGAGCCACTGAGCAAGGAGCTCTTAGGGGAGCTGCCACACAGGTCAAATAGTGACAGTTCTCTGGAGATGGGACTTTTGGGGAGCTTAAATCTATTCTGGGCCCCCCTGTGGCTGCTAGGCTAATGTTTTTCACAGTTATCACAATTTTAAGGCTGTTTGGTTGGTGCTTAAGGCCACTGCAAAGCAGGGATGAGGCGGGGGAATAGGGCAAGTTCAGACCCAGAAAGTTTGCTACTCTTACCCACATCCAACTCCTTAACTTGAACAAAACTCCTGACATTTTTGCAAGTCTTTGGCTAATTTGCAGACTTCTGGGGAAAAAAAATTGATGACTTGCAGTGCTTTCACTGCCTGTATGGAGAATCAAATTTTCCTAAGCCCTTATCCAACCATTCTAGAAGTCATCTCCACTAACCTAGTACTGCAAAACCAGAAGCAAGCTGGAAAGGTAAAATGGATTTGTACATGAAGTTCTCTGTGATTATTTTTAAAATTATTTCTGTTGTTTTTAAAATATCTTTTGAAAATGTTAGTCAACTCCACTGTACTATAGCAAATCAAGAGTTTTTTTTTTTTTTTTTCCTCAAGGCTAGATAGGAGGGGATAGAGAATTAGAGGAAGAAACATATATACCTAAGCACCAGAGTCATTTAAGTGTTTGATCTAGAAAGAATGAACCCTAAGGCAAAGGTGAAACTTGGACTGAATAGCACTGTCACCTAGTCACTAGCTTTCCTTCTGGTACTAAAAACTTAGGAAATGTAGGGATTTGTTTGAACAAATCTGGTAAAGAAAAAAAAAACCCACAAAGCTGTGGTTGGGAAACACTTTGACAACCAATCTAAATAATTTAGGCTAAAATTCTTCATAGCTTCTGCCCTGAATTATTTAGATTCATTATCATAAGTGAACTAGGTATCAATTTGTGCATAAATCAGATCATGCAAATTTATTTGGACTATCAATACTTTAATCTGATTTTGGTTGGAGTTAATCTTAAAATCCTTCTATTTAACAGAATCCAAGAAATGATGTACTTTGATAAAACAGAAGAAATTTCAAAGCTTAAAACTCTAATTGGACTCATTCATTTTAAAAAGCATTTAATGTCTACAATGTGCAGATCCTGTGGTACATATAAGGAATAATGAAATATATGAGACAAAGAAAAACAAGCACAGAAATAATTTAATCATATTTGAGTTACCTCCCCCAAAGGAGAAAATTAGGTTAAATGTTTTATTAGGAAAATTATGAATGAGAATTTTTTAAAAAATTAATGACAATGAAATTTATCAGTGCTTATTTTCACATTAGGTTGTAATCCTATGTCTCATCTGTATTGCAGATGTCACAGTACTCTGAAAATATTAAATTACCTTTTTTTGAATATTGCTTCTTTTGGATTAAACCTAGCCCAGAACAGAAGAAAAAATTACCTATTCACACATCCAGATCACAGAATATATTTTTTGCAAATACGCTGATGACAAAGTAGGAGATTAAAGTTTTATTAAAAAGAAGAGAAGCAATATACTATGCATAACCAGCTCATTAACCTTGCTTCCTCCAATGTACTAAGAGCCACAATAAATGGCTGTATTGGTTTCCTCTAATCTTTCCTTATGAAAGCACAGAGTCTGTTCAATTTCTTCTACTACCGCTGACCCCAAATGACCAAGCTGCTACCCACTGTCCTGTGTTTCCTCACATCTGGCACTTTCTCCCAATATTAGAGATAGCCTCATCATATTTTAGAATTCCTGGTATTAAAAGAACCAACCCGAGAGAGTCTCTCTTGATCTGGCTAATGAATATGAGTTTTTGTGGACTCTGTTGTCCTTAATATTTGGGGAAAGAAAGTGACTCCTCCTTCAAGCCTGCTTCTACTTTCAGTA
>JAJEJO010001321.1:0-15994 GCA_020662805.1 Glaucomys volans | reverse complement strand
GTTGTAATATCTGAAATATATTTGTATATAATGTGTGTGTTTGTGTATAAAACATTGGAACAATGAGGAGCCAGAGGGCAAGAACTACCTTTAAAAGAAGAGACCATCTCCTATATAAGTAGTTTCTCCACTTGAGCCTAAAGGAGTAAAATCAAGCATGACTTTAAAACAGAAAAGCCCACGTAACTGAAAAGACCAACTATGACTGAAAATCATAGAATCAACAAACAGTCCATCGAGGGCCCCCAGATCTGTGGGTAGAGGGCCCCCAGATCAGATTACAATGCTGTGAGTCAAAGATATAAAAGCTAGAATAAGGATATAACAAGAATTAATAGAAAAATTTGATAATAAAATTATTGATGCTAAAACACAACGATGTATTCAACTGCAGATTAGGCACAGACAAAAAGAAAAGGAACAGCAAAAGAATTCAACAAGCATTTACTTAAAGACACAAGATGGAAAATATGAAAGAGAAGTTAAGCAACAAGGACAGTTGAATGGAGAAAAACTAACATGGGGGTGATTAATGTCTCAGGAGGAGAAAATTTGTGAGAGGAAAGGTTTCCGATGAAAATGAAAATTTTTCAAGCCTTAAAAAATCACTGCATGAATCCAGGAAGACCCAGGTAACACAGTGTGTCTCAAGCAGGATACTAAAAAGACATCTGTGTTTAGGCATATGGCAGAGGAACTGAAAAATACCAAAGATAAAAAGGAGATCTCAAAAACAGCCACAGAGAAAGAAGAGATTCTGGTAACATAAAAGCAGACTTTTCAATAGTAAAGACTGCAAGTTAAAATACTATGGAATGACAATCGTAAAATGTGGAGGCAAATATTCAGACTACAATCCTGTGTTCTACATAGTTGTTATTCAGGAATAGAATTTATATTTTTATATAAATATGAATAAAATGGGAGAGTTTCCTACCAAGAGACTTGCTTCAAAAGAACTTTTAAATTATTTTCTTCAGATATAAGGAAAATGATTCTAGAAGGATTGGCTGAAATGAATGGAAAACTGGTAGAGAAGAAGATGGTAGATCCTAACAAGCAATTGTGTGCCTGAAATTCTGATGGTGGTTAAAAAACTTTAAAAATCAGTTCAGAATTCCAGTATCTTCCCCAACTCTGTCAACATGGGGATCTCTGCTCTTCTCACAGACCCCAGCAGCCATTTTCCCTGGGCTTCACAGAGTTTTATCTTGTAGATGCTATGCTTGATATTTCATTCCTCAATGAAACTTAGCACACATTTCTGAGGGTCTTTATTTGTGCAATCCCCAATTACCAGAAGCCTGCTGCACAAACTCCAGGTGCTTTAGCAGCATTGAAAGCAGATCTCCTTTTATTCCACCTGCAACAACACTGCTTTCTATTTGGGTTCCACATCTCTCTGATGTAATCCAAAAAGTTTCCCAGACAAAAAGTTAGCACAAATGTTGAACTTACCTCAACTTTTAGTCTCAAAGATCATAACCAAGTGCTACCTGTCCATTGCTTACAAATGGACAAATGTTTTATACGAGTTGATAGTTGTGTTGCCACAAGATAAATTATTTATTATTTTCTGATGGCAGGTACTAAGTTCTAACTTATTCACTTTAAAACCTATACCTTCCTTTTATGGCTATAGATGATAAATTATAGGCTATAGATGACAAATTATAGGCTATTGATTTCCTTCAAAATGCTATTTTCATTGCATTCTTCCAAAATTAATATGTAATACTTTTGGTATAGTTCAATTCCAAGTTTTCCCTTTCTTGTTATTCATTATAGTTTCTTCTTAAATATAAGACTGATTAAGAATTATATTTTCTTAGTAAAAGACATGGGCATGCATCTTCATAGCCATTTTATTTGTTAAAGTCAAAACTCCAAAACAACCAACAGTATCATCCACAAGAGAATGGGCAAAACAATTTGTTGTATCTTTATGCAATAGAATTATACTTAGCAATAAAACCTACAGAATTCTCAAACATGTAGCACTATGGACAACACCTAAAACATGTTCTGATGCAAGACAGAAAAGAGAACACATAATATGGTTCCACTTATAGAAAAGTCTGGAAAATATCAAAACTAATTTGTGCTACTAGAAATCAGAAATACTGGCCATGACTAGGGAAGTCAGGTATAAGGATTGACTGAAAAGGGATAGGCTGGTGGGATAAGCTCTGTAAAAAGATTAAGGGGAAGGTACTTCCCTGACTTATGCCAAACAACACACATCAACCACAAATTTGAGACAACCCAGGTTTGGTTATCCCTCTAGGGCTAAAACAGTTACAATACATCAATAACAGATTTGCAGCAAATCTGGACTTAGGGCATGATGGAGTAGTATAATAGTAAAAGGGACGACAGACTCAGAAAATAAATAGCCTGCTTAGAATTTCTGGAAAGACAGGCAGAAACAAAACCAGATTATGAAGATTGGAATAAATTCTTAATTCTCCTAGGTTCAAATGGTCTCACATAACAAAAAGCATTAAGAATTTTCAGGAAACCATGAGCTTACCCAGTGGTCAAAATCAAATGTAAGCACATGGGTGAACTCTCTGTTGGAGAATTTAAAATAGCTGTTTTAAGAAAACTCGGTGAGCTTCAGGAAAGCCTAGATAAATGATTTAATACACTAATGGAGAGACTAAAAATAAAGTGAAAACAAGTTTTAAAAAAAAATCAAGAGCGGGGGGTGGTGGCGCACGCCTGTAATCCAAGTGACTTGGGAGGCTGAGTCAGGAGGATCGCCAAGTTCAAAGCCAGCCTCAGCAACTTAGCGAGGCCCTAAGCAACTCAGTGAGACCCTGTCTCTAAATAAAATACAAAACACGGCTGGGGATGTGGCTCAGTGGCTGAGTGTCCCTGAGTTCAATCCCTGGTTCCAAAACAAACAAACAAAAACCAAACAAACAGAAATCCTTGAAATAGAAAATGCACTAGTGAAATTAAAATGCAATAGAAGGCATCAATAGCAAGAAAAATTAAACAGAAGAATTTCTGTCTTGAAGACAAGTTAATTGAAAATACACAGAAAAGAAAAAAGAATCAAAATGAATGAAGAATATTTATAGGAACTTTGGGACTGGATTTAAAGAGATAATATTTAGTTTTTTGAGGTTGAATAGGAACTGGAATATGCCAAAGAAGCAAAAAAGAAAACACAGAAAACTTCCCAAACTTGGAGAAAAATATGCATGTTGGGCACAAGAAGGTCAAAGGTCATCAGTCAGATTTAGTTCAACCAAGTCTAACTTAAGACATACGACAATGAAAACCTTCAAAGTGAAAGATAAAAAGAAGATTCTTAAGGCAGCAAGAGACAAGAAACTTTAGGACATAAGAGTGTTCCAATTTGCCTGACAGCAGATTTCTCAGCACAGTAGTGTGAGATTTTCATAGTACTGGAGGAAAAAAATCTGCCAACTGAGAATACTAAAACTGGCAAAATACCCTTTCGAAAAGAAGAAAAGATGAAGATGTTCCCAAACAAGAGCTGAGAGGAATATATATCCACCAAAACTGTCCTATAAGAAATGCCAGAGGAAGTTTTTCAAACTGTAAGAAAGAAATGATACTGAGTAAGAAGGAAAGACTGAAAGGCATAAAACTCATTCAAAGATATTATAAATGTGGTGAGTAAACCATTAATATCTTTACTATGAAGACTAAAAACCAATTAAAAGTGTTAACTGCATTAATAAGAGAGAGGCAATATAGAAAGATGTAAAATGAGATCTAAATTTCAATACATTGGGAGGAATGAGTACAAGTGTAGAGATTTTTTAGACTTTTTAAAGTTAGAATATTTTATCTATCTTTTGTTTCTTTTTTATCTTTATGACCATGTTAAGCAGCTCTGATTTCAAAATAGTTTATTATAATCAGAAGATACTTCTGTAAGCCTCATGGTAAACACAAAGCAAAAATCTTTAATAGACAAACCAGAAACAATAAGCAAGAAGTCCAAAACACTACTACCATAAATCACTTAACCAGGAAGACTGTAAGAGAGGGATAAAGAAAGGAACTGCGATAAAACTAAAAGGTAAGATAAGACTACAGTAAGCCTTTATCTATTGATAGTTACTTTGAATGGATTAAATTCTCCAATTAAATACACAACTAATGATGTATCTTAAGGTCTTAGAAAAATAGGAACAAAACCAATTCAAAAAGTAGTAGAAAGAAAGAAAGAAAAAATATTAGAGATGAAATTGGTGAAATAGAAACTAAAAGAACAATGAAGAGGATCAATGAAAGAAAGAGTTGGTTCTCTGAAAAAATAAGCAAGGACAAAAACCCTACATTCACCTCTGCTTCTCCAAAATGTTTCCTCTCCTGTATGCATAAATCCTGTCCTCCTTTAGGATTCGGGTTTTTGGAAATACAAACCAAGAGAAAATATGTTTTTAGGCAACCTACATTTTCCATCCTACCCTAATTCCAAATGGAGTTGTAAGCTCAGAGTCATACCTAGACATTAGAGAAGGACAAAGGGAAAATAAGGGACAAAACATCCATATGTTAATGTCTAAAAATACCATCTTGCACTTAATACTTTATCATTCTATAACTTTCTGCCTCATAAAAATCAGACTTGACTTAAAATTTGAGTTCATAGATGCCTTAGTTCATTTGTGCTGCTATAATAGCTCCCATGAGAGAGGAGATTTATTTCTGGAGGCTGGGAATTCAAGATTAAGAGGTGGTGTCTGCTGAGGGCCTTCCTGCTGTACCATTACCTGGAGTAGGTGAGCATATGGCCAGACTGCACTAGAGAGGGAACAGGGAAAGAGGCTGCTTATCCTTCCATCAGGAACCCACTCCTGGGATAATGGCATTAATCCAGTCATGAGGGCTCTTTTAATCACCTCTTAAAAGTTCCTTCTCAGCACTGTTGCACTGGGGAAGAAGTTTTCAACACATGCACTGTGGGGAGCACATTCGACTTATGACAACAGGACACTCACATATCCTTCTTTTTGAATACATACTGCAATGGGCTCATAATCACCTCTGCTTAAAAATGGTCCCATGAGGTGTTTTCAGCATTTCTTGCTCATCCCACATCTTGTCTTGACTCTGAGGAGTTCAGTGATATCACAGGGTTCACGTTGCTGCTGGTTTGATGCCATTGGCAACTGGAATTCCAGCTGTCAGAAATGAGATTCTCAGGGCTGGGGGTGTAGCTCAGTTGGTAGAGTGCCTGCCTCACAAGCACAAGGCCCTGGGTTCAATCCCCAGCACTGCAAAACAAAAAAAGAAAAAAGAAAAAAAGAAATGAGTTCTCATTTAGATTGTCAGTTTGGCACTGTGCCCCCAGAGTCCTTCCTCTGATTCCACGGTCAGCCTGCTCTGAAGCACACCCAAGTTACTCCCTGGCCAGAAAAGTCCCAACCCCTGACCAAGGTATTTCAGTGTCACTCTGAAAATGGGTAGGAATTTCTGCTCTGCTAGTGGCTAAGATAGGTAAATGACAGACATATCATTAAAAGGGTCAAGGCAAAATATCCTTTGGTAATAGCTGATGCAACATTTTGTAATGTGTACTGAAGTTAAACATGTACAATCGTGAGCAAGTTGGGTTCAGATTTCCTTTCCCTGACATTCCTGAGGACTGCTTCTGACCTTTCTCCTGAGCATTGATTCAAATCACTGCTTCATCAAAAAATGTTTAAAAGGACTACATTTCCATTAAGATGAGAACAAAAGAACACAGTAACCTTTTAATACTGTGCAGTGTAATAAGTACCAAGTGTATAAGAGATTCATTCAAATATAAGGACAAAGTGACAGACTGAAATGTCTAGGTTAAGATCAACCAGTTAGAACTAGAATAAATGTGTGTCCAGTTTACTCCAAGGCTGGTAATTTAGCTCTGGACACAGGAGAAAGTTGCCCATCCCTTCTGTTGTACCCTCCGCCTGGTTTCCACAGTCCCTAAGATGCAGGTCACTGAGGTCACCGACTGGCCAAGCACTGCAGCATGCTGCCAAGAGTCTCCTGGACCACAATGCACAAGTCCAGGGGAAGAGGGTGCCCTGCATTGAAGCTGTCTTCTCTGCCTCTCTTGAGAAAATTCCTAGGTGAACAGTACAGTCTGTGGTTTGTGCTACCAACAGCAAAACAATCCTCAGTAGAGCATCAGGCACACAGACTGAGCATGGTTGACAAAACCAAAAAGAAAAGTTAGAGTAAAATCAAACAGATTATGCCATCTAGGATAAGAATGATGACTTAAGGAAGGCATAAAATCCAAAGTATGAGGGAAAAGTCAACAAAGTTGACTGCATTGATAGAAAAAAAGTTTTAAAGTTAAACCTACAGAGTAGCAGAGCACATTGGTGGTATTCCTAAACAGCAAAGAATTTATACCAAGTATCATCGAAAAAGATGAACAATGCAAAAGATAAAGTAAGTAAAGAAAAGCAGGCAATACATAGAAGAAATATTAGTAGCCAAAGACATGAAGATCTGCACAGTATTACCAGTGATCAGGAAAATGCAAACGTCATCTTGTTCCATTCAGATTGGTGAAGTTTAATGTGTGAGACATTGCTAAGGAAGGACTTAAAAAAAATGGAAAACTTTCATTACCACTAGTGAGTAAGCAATTATATACAGTTACCACAAAATACATTTTGGCATCATTAGGCAAAAATTAAAATTATGCACACATGACCCAACAACTCCACTTGTAGTTACTCTAAGACAACTCCCACATCTGTGGAGAAGGAAACATATTGAAGAATATTTCTGGAGCATCTTTTATAATAGAAAAGCCTCAACTTCCCCAACTATCCATCAGCAAGGAAATACAGAAATGAAATTGAAAAGTGTTCGTACAATGGATAATACATAATGTATGTGTTGATTATATGATAAGTATATTGATTTATATGAAGAATTGATATGATATATGATACATGATATATACTATGTGATATATGGTATATAATGCATTCATACAATGGAAAACATAACATATAATATCATATATGTTATAATATAATTACATATATGAAAGCCACAGAACTCAGAGACTACAGAATCTCTGGTAATCTCTGAGGGCAAGGAAGGGAAGGTAAAGGAGAGTGAAAGAAAGAGGAAGAAGCAGAAGAGGACAGGGAGTTGCTACCATTTTTTCAGTGTTTCTATTTGCAAGTCACTGTTCTAAATATGTTCAATGCATACTCCCTCATAACAACCTGATGATGAAAGTGCAGTGATTATCATTCTCATTTGACACACAAGGACACGGGATTTCAACTATGTCTGCTGTAAGTTACTTCTTTCAAAGGACAGATCTGAAGTAAATTTGATGGATATTAACATTCATCATATCTGAGTGCAGTCAACAACCTATTATATTTTTTTTTTTTGGTGTCTAAAGACAAAGAAGTAGGCAGTGAAATGAATTAAATCTTTTGTCACATTCAAGGATCACAGAAAGCCAAAATGGTAATTTACTCTCTTCCAAGATTCACTTTTCTAAAATGCTGCTAAACCACTAAAATAATTTTGTTTAAGCTTTGGTAGTAACTTAGCATCAATATGCTTATTAGATATCAATAATCAGATAAGCAATTATCTGCTTAATGGAAAACTGAACACACTAATTTATTAACCTGAGCTCTCCCTTAAAGCAATTTATTACATTATAACTCTTAACTTAAATTTCAGAAAATAGTCCTTCTGATCTGATAATAATTAATTTGTAATTTGCATAATTTTGTATATGCATCATGTACTAATTTAATCAGAAGAAACTTGAATGATGACTTAAGAATCAGAGGAAGTGCTACACACCGTCCTTCAGAGTCCTCATTTGCCTTATATCTTCCTAACATTTCCATTGGCACTTTAGTCTGAGTTGGCAAAGAGCATCAAGAATCATCAAGTGACAGTTTGGCCAAATGTTTCTAAATACATTGTAGGACTCACCCACTTTCTAGCTTGGGATGAGTAGTTCCTCAACCATCGTAGCTCCATCACCTCTTTTCAGCCATTTTTAACATGTTATGGGTTTTATCCAACTTGTAGTACCTTTGCTTACAAGAATTAGACACTATCAGCTATGAATATATAGAGGTTACATATGGTGAATGCCTCAGCTGTATAACAGGACAAATGTGTGAATAGTTGCTGATATTTGCTCACCTCTCAAGTGATGACATCAGAAACCCAGACTCTTTCCACCTGTGTCTCCATCACTGTCTGTGTTGAAGCTTTTGACCTCAGGATTGTTACCTCATTGATATTAAAAGAGTTTGGTGCAGCACCAGGAAAGCTGAAGAAAAGACAATACTGGAAAAAAAACCCATAACACCAACTGGATATTTTTCTTCTAAACAAAGTAAATATTGTACTGTCCTGGAAACACCATAGACTTTTGCACAGATTTTTTTGGTCACAACTATGTCACTGGTGATGTCACCTTTGGCTGCAAAGGAAGCTGGAAAATCAGAAAATAGGATTGCTTCATTGGCCTTAGACTAGTCATGATCCATCATCTTGTGATGGACACATTATCTCCCTGAACAAAACAGTAATCTAGGCCTGGAAGAATAATGGATAGATATTGGGAGGGCAGTTAAGGGACTTCAAAGTGTTTAATCTCTTATTTTTCTTGGGAGGGAAGAGGGCGAAATCTTTAATTCATTGCAATGTACCTGCTCCTAACTTAGCTCTATTGGCAATAAAAAGAGATTCATAAGGAATGGGTGGACTTGGGTAATATGCTAGTCAGCTTTGTTTTGCTATGACCAAAAGACCTGACAAGAACAATGTAGAGGAGGAAAATTTATTTTGGCTTACAATTTCAGAGGTTCAGTTCATGGTTGGCTAACTACATAACTGTAGGTCTGAGTGAAGTAGTACATGATGGTGGAATGGCATGGTGGAGGAAATCAGCTCAGGATATGGCAGGCAGGAAGTAGAGAGAGCTCTGCTCACCAAGGACAAAATATAAACTGCAAAGGCATGTCCCCAGTGGCATGCTTTCTTAAGCCATACCTTACTTGTCTACAGTTACTAGCACTGATATGGCTTAATCTACTGATTAGGTTATGATTCTCATAATATAAATATTTCATGTCTGAACATTCTTGCATTTTCTCACACAGGAGTTTTTGGCAGACACCTCATATTTAAACCATAACAGGTAAGTTTGATATTCTCTATCTCCTTCTTGGGTTCATATCTGAAAATCAAGCACAACAAAGGTGGGTATAGAGATGTATTAGAAGGAAGAAAGTGCATTCAGGCTAATCACTGTTTTTGCAGTATTTGGTAAGGCAGAAAATTAACAAGGATTTTTTTTTTTTTTTTTGGACCCAGGGATTGAACTCGGGGACACTCGGACACTGAGCCACATCCCCAGCCCTATTTTGTATTTTATTTAGAGACAGGGTCTCACTGAGTTGCTTAGGGCCTCGCTAAGTTGCTGAGGCTGGCTTTGAACTCGCAATCCTCCTGACTCAGCCTCCCAAGTCGCTTGGATTTACAGGTGTGTGCCACCATGCCCAGCTAACAAGGATATTAATAAATACATAATCTCAATGGTGTTGTGAATTATGAAGAAAGTAAAGTAAATAATTAGAGTGGAGTCTACCTGGACATGAAACAAGGATCACCACTGATATTGAGAAATTCAAATAGGATATATGGGGAAGTTTCCTGGGGAAGTTGACTGTTGACTTGAAACATGAGTTAGAGGAGGGCACTAGTCATGGAGTATCTGTAGTATCAAATTTGGAGGCAGAGGTACCATGCTGAGAAAGAGCTTGGCCTGTTTGACTGGAGTGGAGGGAGAAAAGAAGAGAATGGTACTAGATACAGAAGATGGGGTAAAATATAGGAAAGATTAAGGTAATATGGAGCCTCATAGGCATGGTAAGAAGTTCAAAGTTAAGTGCAATGGGAAACAAGATAGTGACATAATCTTATGAGATTATAAAATATAAGAAATACAAAAATATTCTTGGGATAAATCAGAAATAATAGATGTCCATTAACTCAGATCTCCCTACATAGCCAGTCAAATATAAATTGGTTTCACCATTACTCAAGAAAAAAATGCTTTAAGAAGAAAAAAATAAAACCTTCCTCCTAGCTGTTACCTCCCAAAAGGTAAATGCTGAACAAATATTTTTAAAATACTGGTTGAAAGTATTTCTGAGTTATTAGGTAGTTTTGAACATCACAGTGTCTTCACACAATGACTAGCTCCTGGTGAACTCTTAAAGTGTGCTTTTTCAAAAACAAATGGAAGTTTCTGATCTGACATATAAAAAGGCTGGAAGTCATGTCTGCAGTCCTCTCAATAAGAAAAAGATTGAAGAAACTAAAAATCAACAACTCTTCTTAAATCCATTAGGAAATTAGGTCACAGGGAAAACTACTGCCTGCTACCCAAGTTGGTGAGACAGAGGCTGATAGAAATAATCACACTTATTTGAGCAGAAACCTAGGAACACAAACTACCACTAGAGTTAGGAAAACATAACTTGTAATTAGCAGATTGATGGATGTTTAATGTCGACAAGATTGAGTGTTAATAACTCTAGGAAGCCAACTCTTAGGAGTCAATGTCTATATTTTTATTAGCCTTACTTCCGGGAGTCCTAACAGGTTCTCATTCTGAAGATTACAGTGCTCCTGGCAGGGAGAGGGGTAAGTAGCCACTTTGAAATTCACTCAGAACATTCTGTTCTTAACAAGGCCTTCCCTTCACAGAAATGAAAAATACCTTTGATTGTGTCCTCAGTAGACTGGACATGGCCAAGGAAAGAATCAAGGAGCATGAAAGAATGTCAGTAGAAACTTCCAGAACTGAAAAGCAAAGAGAAAATAAAATGAGTGAAAGTAAAGAACAGAATATTCAAAAAATGTGAGACAGTTACAAGAGGACAATGTGCATGTAATAACATCCACAAAAGGAAAAGGAGAGAAAGAATTAGAGAAAATATATGAAGTAGTAATGATTGAAAATGTTCATTAACAGACATTAACTGCAGTTCCAGGATGCTCAGTTCCAGGAACACCAAGTAGGTAAACACCAAATAATATAGATAGACATATTGTTTCAAGCAGAAAATACTAAAATCAAAGAGTAAATATTGTAGTATGGTAATTTTAAGTCCTCTAGGTATAAACCAAGGAGTGGGATAACTGGGTCAAAAGGTGGGTCCATTCCAAGTTTTCTGAGGAATCTTCACACTGCTTTCCAGAGTGGCTGTACCAATTTGCAACTCCACCAGCAATGTAAAAGTGTGCCTTTTTCCCCACAGCCACGCCAACATCTATTATTATTTGTGTTCTTGATAAAAGCCATTCTAATCAGAGTAAGATGAAATTTTATAGCAGCTCAATTCTCAATAGCTAGACTGTGGAACCAACCTAGATGCCCTTTAACAGATGAATGGATGAAGAAGATGTGGTATATATACACAATGGAATACTACTCAGCCATAAAGAATATTAATATTATGGCATTTGCAGATAAATGGATGGAATTGGAGATTATCATGCTAAGTGAAATAAGCCAATCCCCCCTTTGGGAAAACAAAGGCCAAATGTTTTCCCTGATAAGTGGATGATAATATAGAATCTGGTTGGGGGAGATGGGGGGTGAGAGAGGAATGGAGGATCTTTAGATTATGTAGAGGGAAATGAGCGGGGAAGGGGGTGGGGGTATGAAAAATGGTGGAATGAGGCAGACATCATTACCCTATGTACATGTGTGACTAACAAGAATGACATGAATGTACATCATGCACAACCATAGAAATGAAAATTTGTACCCCATATGTGTACCCTAATCAAAATGAAGTCTGTAAAAATTTTTTAAGAAAGAGTAAATATTGGAAGAATTCAGAGGAAAATAATTCCTTACCTATGGAGGAGCAAAGAAAAGAATTACATCAGACTTCTCTTCAGAAGACATGAAAGAAGAGATAAGAATGAGATATTTTAAGAGAAAGAGATATTGAGATATTTTCTTTTAAAAGAAAAGCTGTCAATCTAGAATTCCAAAAGAAGAAAAAAATTGATTTTCTCAGAGAAGCAAAAAAGTGAGAAAATTTATTTTCAATAGTTTTGCCTTCTTAAAAAGAAGCTATTCAAAGTAAAAGAAAATTGGATGTGCCAGAAACTTGATGACAAATAAAGGAAGAATGTTAGAATGCTATTTTAATTTTTCTCAACTGATCTAAGTTAGGTGAGAAAATTGAATCAAAAAAGGTTAGCAAAGAAAAGAGGGAAAAAATATAATGAAGTTAGCTTGCTGATAAATTTTTAGTATAACTTTTGATAACAGTATAAAAGTGAATTCAAAAAAAAAAAAAAAAAAAAAAGTCAAATAAAAACCAGAATAGTCAGAAAGAGTAGAATTGGAAAAAAAAAATAGACAATCCAAAAGCAATGAATAGAAAACAGAAACAAATACAGTAGTCATGAATTCAGCTCTATCAATGGTCACTTTGAATGTGACTAGTCGAAGTACCACAATTAAAAGATAGGCTTTCAGATTTAATAACAAAACAAAACAACTAAATCTGGCTTATAAGAAATCCACTTTATAAAGAAAAATTAGATTAAAAGAAGAGGGACAGAGAAAATAATAACATACTAACAATGATCAAAAGAAAGCAAAAGCAGATAGGTAAAATTCAGAAAAAGGGAAATTATCAGGAATAAATATATCATTATGAAAAAATAAAGAGACCCATTCTCTAAGAACACATAATAATCCTTCCTGTGCATGCACCTAATTACAGAATTCAGATATGAGAGGCAAAAACTGACAAAACTGCAAAAACAAACAGACAAATTCACTAATATTATTGGAGTCTTCAACACTCACATACGGATAATTTACAGATAAAGCAGGCAGAAAATCAGTGAGGACATAGATGAACACAAGAGCACTATCAATCAACTGAACTAATCCACTTTTGTAGAACACTACCTTCAATTATAGAAAATACATATTCTTCTCAAGTTCATGTGGAACACAGAAATTCTGAGACAAGACAGAGCACATTCTGAGTCATAAAACCCATCTTGACAAATTTAAATGAATATAAATCAAATAAAGAATGCTCTTGATTACAATAGAACTCATCCACAAATCCATAACAGAAAGATAGCTGGAGAATTATGGAATGCTCAGAGATGAAATAATATACTTTAAAATAACACAAGGGTCAAAGAGGACACTTCAAAATAAGTTTGAAAATATTTTAATGGAATAAGAATGGAAATATGACTTACCAAAATTGTAGGATGCAATAAGTAGTGTTCAGACAGAAATTTATAGCACTAAATGCATGTATTAGCAAAGAAGAAAGATAAAAATCAATAACCTAAATTTCTACTTTAAGAAACTAAAAAAAGAAGAGCAAATTAAGCCCAATGTAAGCAGAAAAAATATTAATAAAAATTAGAGCAAAAAATCATGAAACTGAAAACAGGAAATAGAGAAAATCAGCTAAGCCAAACCTATTTCTTCAAAAGGCTCAATAAGATTGATTAGGAACAAACAATGACAACAAAAAACAAAACCCTACACTTGATCCTAGCCAAAAGGCAGAGAAGCGATGCCAGATTAACTAAGAACAAAAGAGAGAAGATGCAAATTAGTAATGCTGGAAATGAAAAGGGGACCATCAGAACTAATCCCAGGGACATTAAACGGAAATAAAGGAATATTATGAGCAAGTCTAGTCTCAAAAATGTGAAGTACCAATTCATTGACAGACACAACCTACTGAAATTCACAGAAGAATTAGACAATCTGAATACACCTACATCAATTAAAGAAGTGAAATTAATAATTCATAGCCTCCTAAAACAGAGAGCACATTTGTATCATTAGTGAATTCTGCCAAACATTTAAGGAAAAATTATCCTAGTTTCTTTCCAATCTCTTCCAGAAAATAGAATCCAAGGGGATACTTCTCACTTCATTCTATGAAGAGAAGTCAGCAGTCCCCTACCAAAAAATATTTCAATAGTTGTTAAAGTATGAATATAAAAGTCCTCAAGAAAATGTTAGCAAATCAAATGCAATAATTCACAAAAAGAATTATAAAGTCACAATTATACAGCACAATCACAATACAATAAATCAGGGTATGCAAGGCTGGTTCAACTTTCAAAAAGTAATTCGTTTGCTACCAAAATGAACCCCAATGTTATGTATAACTATAATGCACTAATAAAAAAAAAGAAAAAGGTAATTAGCATCATCCATTAAAAAGGCAGAAAACATCATTTGCCAAAATCCAACACTCCTCCTGATAAAAACCCTCAGCAGACTAGGAACAGAGGGAACTTCCTCAGCTTGATAAAGACACCCATGAAACACCTGAAGCTGACATCATACTTAATGGTAACGCAATAGATGCCTTCCTGGTAAGATCAAGAGCAAGGCAAGGATGTCCCCCTTCACCATTCAGATTCAGTATCATATTGGAGGTCCTAGCTGATGTGAAATTATAACAGAAGAAAATAAAATGTCTACTACTGGGAGGAAAGAAAGAAAATTGTCTTTGCTCAATTGCATAGATACAAACCTATATAGGTACAACTTGAGTATCTAAGTAGAAAATCTGAAACTCCTTGATCTAGTAAGCAATTATTTAAAGGTTATAGGATATAAGGTTATTATATAAATGGTAACTGCTTTCTTATACACCAGCAATGAACAATTGGAATTTGAAATCAAGAACACAATACCATTTACATTAGAATCGAACAAAAAAGAGAAATGCTTAGGTATAAATCTAACAAAATACATTAAAAATCTATGAGGAAAACAAAACTCTGATAAAAGAAATCAAAGATAAATTGAGAGATATGTCATATACATGGTTAGGAGACTAAATATTGTGAAGATGTAGATTTTACCCAACTTGATCTGTTGACTCAATCTAATCTCAATCAAAATCATAGAAGGTTATTTTATAGAAACTGACCAACATTTTAAATTTTATGTGGAAAGGCAAAAGACCCAGAATAAGTGACATAATATTCAAGGAGAACAAAGCTAAAGGACTGAAACCACTTGAGTTTAAAACTTAGCAAAAAGCTTCAGTAATCAAGATAGGGTGTGGTATTGGTGAAGAATAGGCAAATTGACAAACGGAACAAAATAGAGAATCCAAAAATAAAACCACACAGATACAGTCAACTGATCTTTGACAAAGAATTCAAGGCAATTCAGTGAAGAAAAAATAGGCTTTCAATAAATGGCACTGGAACAAATGAACATCCACATTTAAGCTACCTACATGCACACTTACACTTTCCATAAAAATCAACTCAACATGGATTAAATGCCCAAATATAAACTACAAAACTCTAAAGCTCCAGGAAGAATGCAAAGGATAAAAATCTAGTTGAACTTGGGTGGATAACCTTTTTAGGGACAATAGCAAAAGCATAATCCATGAAAGAAATAAAATTGGTAATTTGGACTTTATTCAAATTAAAATTTTCTGCTCTACAAAAGACACTGTTGAGAGAAAATGCAAGCCACAGACTAGAGAAAATATTTATATAAGAACTCTGAAAACTCAACACTTCACCAAAGAAGATATGTGAATGACAAATAAGTTATAAAAATGTTCACCATTGTATGTCCTTAAAGAACTGCAAATTAAACTAGCAATGAGATGCTACTATAAAGCTATTAGAATAGTTGAAATCCAAAACATTGACAACACCAAATGCTGGCAAGGATATGGAGCAAGAGGAACTCTCATTCATTGTCCATAAGCATGCCAATATGGCACCAGATGCTCTGGAAGACATTATGGTAGTTTCTTAAACAACTAGAGAGGGACCAGGCTCAGTGGCACATGTCTGTAAATCCCAACGGCTCTGGAGGCTGAGGCAGGAGGATCTCAAGTTCAAGCCAACCTCAGCAATTTAGCAAGACCCTGGGCAACTTAGTGAGAATCTGTACAAA
>JAJEJO010001320.1:433005-534989 GCA_020662805.1 Glaucomys volans | reverse complement strand
GGGATTTGCTAATAGTGCCATGTCTATAAACCACGGCAGGAGCAAGGACATTTCTTTCCTCCAAAATCAGACGAACCAAAGGAAAACATGGTACTTAAAGGCTTCAAATGACGCAGACACTTCCTGGTTCCAGGCTGCCTTGTGACAGGTGGTGAACGGTTGATAACAGGCACAGGGAAATCCCTGGAGACGACAGCGAGAAGGAAGGATGGGCGAGAGCCCGAAGACAGAGGTTTGGCTTCTTGTCTTTGTCACAAGGAGGCCAGGGGACCCATGGCTCTACCTGGACCATGCAAGAGGAGGGAAGTCCATGCCAGCCCGGGCAGGGAGCTCGCAGTCACTCACGGTGGGAGGGACTGACAGGAAGACACCCCAGGAAGATCAAAGGTCCCACCTTAGAACCAGACAGGGCCAGAGAAGTCAGGATTTCCTGCCCCAAAGACAAAACGCCACTGTGACACTCTTGGCACCCCCACCCTGCCCACTCGAGTGCTGGATTCAAATGCTTCCACTCAGGCTGCCGACACTGAGTGCTACCCCACTTCCTGTGGGAACCACTCTCCAGCTGCCTTGAGGTCCCGCAGACTGGCCAAGCCAATGTCACCTATTGCTAAAGAGAGACCAAGAAGGACAACATGTGCAAGTCCAGCTCCCATTCCAAAGGAGAGAAGGGGATTCCCAAACATGGCCAGGGGGTTGGGAGAGGAAGGGGAGAGGGGAAGGAGTGAGGGGCAGCCAACACACAGAGCCTGGTTCGTGTCCTTCAGACATCTGCCTTCAGAATAAAGTTACCCCAGATCGTCCCTTTGCTATAGAAAGACATAATCGAAAAGAGCCCATAGCATAGAGTTCCACGGCCAAGTCTACCTTGTTGTCTGGAGCAGCCCTAGCTAAAGGTCTCAGCTTCTTCCAATGGTAAATGAGCCTAGTTAGGCAGTCCAGGGCACCCTCTGGTGTGAACATTCTCCCATCCTAGGCAGCCCCAGTCTCTGAGTCAGCCTGCTGAGCTGCCTTGGGCCGACCCCACCTCCCCCAGGAGAGCACAGCAACTTCCAGTGCTAATGTTCACAGATATCTGCTCCAGCCCATGAAACTCCCCAAGGGCTCCAGGGACAGCACATTCCAACTGCTCACAGGATAAGAATATCCACCCATGAGGAGCAAATTCCTTGCCCAGACGTTGCAATGTGCCGTTGTGCCCCCAAAGAAAATGCATTATTTTCCCTAGAGGTTCTTTAAAATACTTTCTCTGTTTTTTTTTAAGAGATGGGGTTTCATGTGTCATCCAGGCTGGCCCCAAATTCCTGGGGTCAAGCGATCCTCCTGCCTCAGCCACCTGTCATATCCACAGGTGTATGCCATTGCACTTGTGTAGAATATATTTTGATAAAATAAAACTCCCTATACTTTAGAGAAATTTTAGGAGCAACTGAGAAGCACACAGAAAAACTAAAAACCATTCACCACCCACTGGTAACTGTCTTTTAAACATCTGAACAATTTTGAAATTTTTTAGACTGCATGCATGCCTGTACAATTGAACACACACACACACACACTCACACCTTTCCAACTGGATTTGAAACATGATTTTACATAGTGGTAAAGCAAGGACATCACTAACTATCCTCCCATATCGGTCAGTGGTTCTGAATTTCCTTCAGCTATTAGAGGTCAAGAGCAACAATATGCAGAATTATTCCCAGTGGTCAAATGGAGAACTGAAAATACAGACTTTTTTTTTCCCCCTCTTAGATAAAAAGCATGTGTGTTCATTGTCTAAATTACTTCAAAGTCAGGCACAACCAGCTACCTACCAGTCCTCTAGTGAGTTGAGCTGCTAAGAATGATGGAACGGAGCTGGACAGGAATTATAAATGGCTACTTAAAAATTGGCCAAATGTCGAATGAACTTAAAAGGGCCAATTCATCTTACTTTGAGACATCTGTGACATAAATTGTTGCCTTGATGAGCGTTTCTGAGCCTTTTCTCCTCTGGGTGCAGCTTCAATGGCGAATGAGAAAGGACAAGGCAGGGGGATGGGGGTGTCTCTTTTTTGCAGCCTGATTTTTTATAATATTTAAGTTTTCAAGGGCATCTTTTATGGGTTGTCTGTCTTTAGGTCCACCACCTTTTAGGTCCAGAAACACCACGAGGGAACAGCTGGAGCCTATTCTGCTCACAATTGTGCAAGCACAGTACTTGTACATAGTAGGTCTTCAAATATTTGTGGATGCTGCTTCTTGGGAACGCATCTGCATGTGCCCATACAAGACATCATGTGTGTACTTCCAGGGAGTCTATGATCTTCAAGGTTAAGAACCTCATTCCACAATACCCTGCGTCATTGATAGACAGACATTTATCCAAAGGCCTCGCTTACACACCTATAAATGAAGGGTCAGGAAACCTACCAGACAGGAAAACGCTAGACCTCACGGGTCAGTCCATATTTGCTGTAGTTCCTCAACTCTGTTGATGTAGCACAAAGATATTCACAGACAAAACATAAAAGAATTGGTGCATCTGTGTTCCAATCAAGTTTATAAAGACGGGAATCGGGCCGGGTTTGGCTTGCAGGTTATACTTTGCTGAACCTGATATAGTCCCCTAAAGCAGGACTTTTAAGATCCCTTTAAGAGTCACATCTTGTGGCCATCCATGGAATCATTCCAAAACCTTTGTGCATCTGAAGAATTTAATTGCACAAGTTCACGCACAGTGGGCATTCCACCAGGATCGCAGGACACAGCCCTCTCCTGGAGGGAAGAGGAGAACGTCTCGGCCACAGAGAATGTGCGACTGCAGAAGCACCTGTTTTTTCAGTTAGAAAAGAAGACCTGTGTTAGCAGAAGCTAGGCGGCTGGGAAGGAGAAGGCTTGCCAAGACTCGGATGGACGTTCAGGGGTTGGGTATGCTCATGTCCAGTGATGGACATTCAGGGGTTGGGTGTGCTCATGGCTAATGATGGACGTTCAGGGGTTGGGTGTGCTCATGTCCAATGATGGACATTCAGGGGTTGGGTGTGCTCATGTCCAATGATGGACGTTCAGGGGTTGGGTGTGCTCATGTCCAATGATGGACATTCAGGGGTTGGATGTGCTCATGTCCAATGATGGACGTTCAGGGGTTGGGTGTGCTCATGTCCAATGATGGACATTCAGGGGTTGGATGTGCTCATGTCTAATCGGGGCATGGGGTTAGCAGGCCCAATTAACATATCATTGATATGCAGATAATTCACACATTATGTAAATGAACTACTTGTTTGTTTCAGAAAGTTTGTTTTCTTAATTAGCTATATCATCCTCTGCAGTACTGTCTGTCATGTATTAATCTAATCAAGCAACATTGTAAACATTGCAAAGATACACTTCAGCACAGGAATCCCTTCCTGCCGTTAAGAAGGAAAAAAAAAAAAAAACTCTACAAGAACAAAGCCCCAACTACTAAAGAACCATCATCCTCCCAACTCCGGTGTTAGGTGTTCTCTGTAAAAAGTCCGCCATCAAATGGCTTTTTAGTAAACTTCTGCCAAGCTCAGAGCTGAGGTGGGGAACAAGCTCCAGGCTTGGAGAAGCAAAGGGTGGGAGTTCCTGGCTGATTGGCCATGTCTCTCTTTTGCCATCACCACCCTCCCTGTCCCAGCCCACCTTTTGCTGGTTATACTTTGCTGAACTTGATACAGTCCCCTAAAGCAGGACTTTTAAGATCCCTTTAAGAGTCACATCTTGTGGCTATCCATGGAATCATTCCAAAACCTTTGGAGCCCCTTTGGAGATGTCATTTGATGTCCTGAGCCTCGGTTTTCACATATACCCAGAGGGGCTAATAATATTCCCCATGCTGTAGGATTTTTGTGGAGAGCAGATGGAGTAAGCAGGACCTGCCGGCCTAACCAGCACTACCCCAAGCATGCTTCTGTGGGTTCTACAGCAAACTTATCATGCATTTATAACAATATAAAAGGAAGGCTAAGGGTGTGCCTACTACTAGTCTATTCTAAATGTCAGGAGGCCTGTGGTGGAGGAGAGAAAAAAATCAGATCATGGTAGGATTTGGTGCCGAACTATCAAGTGCCCTCAAGTCCCAAATCTCTGCGTTGGCAGAGCAGAACCGTGGCGTGGCTGTAACGTGAACACTTTGAAATTCCACAATCATGTTGACATTTTCAAGTTTCAGAAAGGATTGCCTTCTGCTCAAGATAATAGAGGCTTTCAGTCAATAAAAGGAGGGGGTGATGCCCTTTAAGATACTCTCTACTGCTTGGGAATACAAAGTAACTTTCTCTCTCTTTCTGTTTTTCTTTCAACAGATTTACTCTTCCAGTGTAGTGTACTTAGGGTAACTTAAGTACGCTTCCTAAACAATGTTACAACCATGCCAGGCTCATGCCTATAATCCCTGTAGCTGGGGAGGCTGAGGCAGGAGGATCATGAGTTCAAAGCCAGCCTCAGCAATGGCAAGGCACTAAGCAACTCAGTGAGACCCTGTCTCTAAATAAAATACAAAATAGGGCTGGGGATGTGGCTCAGTGGTTGAGTGTCCTGAGTTTAATCCCCAGTACCAAAAACAACAACGACAAAAATGTTACAACCAGGGAGTTAAGAATATGGTAGGTCAACAGCATCCCTGACGCACATTGGCCACTTTCTTATTGTCCAGAGTAGAAGGGATGGATGGATGGATACATAGATATGTAAATGAATGATGTTCATAATCACACACATACATAAATACATGATTTATATGCAAAATATATTCATTTGCCATTAAGTTTCTGTTTCTCAAGTGAATTTAAAAAAAATGAATCTGAAAAGGAAATATAATGGCTTAATTAAATAGCATCAGACAGCTAATTGCTGGGAAGAACAAGTGGGTTTCCCATAGATACAGATCAGAAGGAAAAGCCCAGGAGGCGAGCTGGGCTCAGGGAGCCAAGAAAGAGATCCACCCATTGGAGGGCAGCTGCCCGCCAGGGAAACACATCTCTTTCTCTACCAATTTTCACTGAGCTGGGGGCCACTGCATTTTCAAAGATGTCCACCACCCAATCCAATGGGGTCCTGCAAGGTGCCCAGGTGACCTGGAGAGGGCTCCACCCAGATCCGAGTGCAGGGAGGCTGATTTCTGAGCCAGAAGCACTGGATCCAAAGGGAGCTGGCGGGCAAAGATGTTTGTGCTGACTTGAGGTTTCTTGGAGCTAACAGAGCAAAGAAAAAATTGGTTCTGAGAGTAGGAATAAAAGAAATTAGGAATCAAATGGAGTGAGACTTAGCGAAACCCGTGTGGGGACAAAGGAGGCTGCCCTGACATTCCAGGGTGGCCTCTGCCTGGGGAGATGACTAGATGTAATGGGGTGAAGCGGGGCATGCCCTCTCCCACTGTTCCTACTTAGATGGAGCTGCAAGATACACAGGAGGAATGGCTTTCCCTAATGGGAAGACAAAGGCCATCCAGCAAAGGTTCAGAGAAGGGGAGAGACGCAGCTGGCGAGAGCTTTGTGTTCTTCTAGCTCCAGTAAAGAAGAAACGTGCCACTGAAAATAGGCTTCAGAGGGTCAGACTTGTGTGATAAAGGACCACAGGACTGGAAGTTAGCTCCTGTCATCTAAGTAAGGCGGGAGGTGGGACATGCGTGCATGTCCAGAGCAGTCTGACAGCAGCTGGATGGTAGATGGCCACTGAACCCAGCCAACCAAGTTCAGAGCCTTTCAAAGTGACTTTCAACCTGAGCATGCAAACAATAGAAAACCCAGCCCAGCGCCCAGGGAACTTGAGCCAAGTGCAGAGTCTGAGAATCCATGAAGAACCTGGCAGGGCTCAGGAATCTGCAGCGTGTCAGGCTCTCTAGGTCACCATTATGCAGAGGAGAAAGATGAGTCCAGGAAAACACAAGGAGAACCCACTAGGAATGGCCACCCAAGCTGAGCAACCCGGTCCAGACTTCCGGCTGTTTTCCAGAAGCCTGCATCTGGGGGCTGTAACCTCATTACACTCGTCTCTCCTGAAATGGAACACGCTGGTTTTTGCTAAGAATGTTTCTGTCTCTTAGGAGGACAGATTCCAAACCAGTAACACGGATGGAAGCAAGAGTCAGTGCAGAAAGCCCATGGGATCCACCCTGAGAAACACTGTCTGGGAGAACCCAAGGGAAATCCATGGGGCCTGCACCCCAGACACTGGGTGCTCTGCCCACAGCATGACCTGCTGCGTCTGTTCCTAAGGTTCCCAAATCGAGTTCAAAGCAAGTAAGCAGGAACACGACGTCCTATCCAGACAGGGCTGCCTGGCACTCTTCCTAACGTCATTAGAGTGACGCTGTCCACCCACCAGAAGCCGCCCAAGTGGCAAGCCCTGACCTCCCCACAGACACCTGTCCCACATTTGGACACTGGGGCCCCAAGACTGCAGAGAAGTCAGGACTTGGCTTCACAGAGCTTGTGGACTCGATGTGCCGGAGGCAGGTGGCGGGGGTGGGCTTTGGAGAGCAGTGTGCCTGCTGCCATGGCAACCCCTGATCAACCGGGATGGGGAAGAAGGTGCTTTGCTTAATTGAGATCCAGGCAACGTTTCAGCACAAGCCCCAAGGAAGTTAATGGCCAATTAGATTTTCTCCTGCCCTCTTTCCCCCTTTCCTCTCATGGCACGGATGGCTTTAAAGCAACTCCTTTCCTCCCTGGAGAAATACCTCAAGGCTCAAAGATGAGCCATTTGACAAAGCCCTGATTCTATCCCCCCCCAATACCACACTCGGCACACAGCGACCCTAAGGCCCCAGTTCTGGTAGTAGCCTGCCCACCCCAACAGACGGAAGGTGCTGGGGATGGAACCCAGGCCTTGCGATGCCAGGCCCAGGCTACACCAAGCTCAGGCATGCCCTGGTTCCCCTCTGGCCATCTCGCCAGGGCCACCACGACAAACCTCTTACATTACCATGACTGAGAATCACCCAGAGAGCTCTACAATGCAGACCCCCAGCCCCAGCCCAAGAGGTGGTTTCTATACATCAGAGACAAAATATGACCCCCTGCACTTTTCTCTAGCACCTGGGTGGGGGGGTTCCCATGTGAATAGATGGAGGCTCTGTGGACAGGGACCAGCAGACCTGGGCTCTTCCCCAGATTCCTTCTTTTTAAGACAGGCTGAGCTCAGCGAAAAGTGGAAACTAACGGCCTCACCAAACAAGCCACAGAAAAAGGGTGAACAGGAGCCCCTGGTCACTGAAGCAGGGAGTCCCCAGCACATGGCTCTGAACGCATCAGACACGTGAGGAAAATAAGCCAGGGGTCTTTTTACGAAGGCAACTCCTTCTCCAGGTTGCAAGGTAGGACAGGGACATGGCCATGTTCATGACCCAGAAATCTCCACCAAGAACTCACAATGAAAAACTCCGTCCCTTTTCCAAAATGCTCTCCTTACCTGAGAGAGTAACAGAGAATCCTCACCCTGCTCACAGAGTCCTGGTGACTGTGAACATTTGTGTAAATTTTTGGGGGGAGGTGTGTACTTGGGATTGAACCCAGGGGTGCTCAACCATGGAGCCATATCCCCAGCCCTTTTCATTTTAAGACAGGCTCTCACTAAGCTGCTGAGGCTGGCTTTGAACGTGCAATCCTCCTGCCTCAGCCTCCCCGGTTCCTCAGATTACGAGCGTGCGCCACTGTGCCCAGTGGCATTTTTATTTTATTGTCAAATGTAGGGCAATGTCAAGTCAGTCACAAGTCCTGAAAAAGATACAATGTTTTGAAACTCCAGGATGTGCTGTTGGAAATAGCTTACTCTCTGGGGGAGTCACAGATGCCTCAGACCCTGCTATTGACTGAAGCTGAGACACAGGAAAAGGGGTTTCCCAAATTCAAAATCCCACCACAGATGTGTCTGTTTCTGGCAAGATGAAGAATGAAAATAAGCCCAAGTATTCCTCCACAAACACCTAGAAAAGGAGTAAATAAACAAAAACTGTTTTAAATGCAGGTACGAAGCTTGTCATAAAGAAAGGAAATTGCTAAGGATGAGGAGACTATAATCAGAGTCCTAACCACCAAAGCTGATTCAGAGGCCATCTGGCAGGAAACAAAGGTCCCTGGGGATCTGGGTGCTACTGTCCGCATAGAACAAAGAGGAGGCTGTCACAGGAGGCTGGAGGTAAAATTCTACAAAGGTGGAGTCTTTGTGGGGGACAGAAGAAATACCCATCTGGCTGTGCAGAGACAAAATGAAGGGTGCTCACCAGTTTCCACCTGATCTCTGGAGAAATGCATTTTTGGTTTGGGCTCAAAAAATTAAAAATTGAATGTTGCACACAGTCTGAGGTCTGAGCTTCCACTTTCCATGTGGGTTAAGAAAACCCCAACTGGTCGTCATTAGAAAAATTGGTTGCAAGCTAATGTTGCTCTACAGGGTCTTACAGTGATGGATGCAAAACCACTCTGCAAGGATGCTCCCACGATCCAGCACCCTGGAGATCCTTAAGCAAAAACATACTCAGTGAAGAAGAGCTGGTGACAAAGCTCAGGAGGGAAAAAACTGAGTGAGAGTCAGCAAATGCTGCAGCAAGCAGAAACGTGACCTTTGTACGAGGACGTGGCATTTGAAACACAATGTAAAGCGTGCCTGACCTGATTACAGACGTCAGAGCAGAAATTAAAACTGTAAGGAGCATGTGCAAGAAAATGAGGCAGACGTACTCAAAAGAACTCTCTAGAACGAGAAGACAAAACCACAGCTCAACAGGCAAATCAACGGTAGCTTATGAAGCTCAGTGACCAGTTCACAAACTGGAGATCAATCCAAACACACAGCGACCATGGGATGGGCAGCATTAGGCAGTGTGTAGATGCCAAGGAGAGCAAAAGAACAAAGACCACCAATCTAAGACAACTGTGGGAGAAGAAAATAAAGAACGTGACAGAGGCAAATTGGAGGAAATAGTTGCTAAAAAAATTTCTTTTTTCAGAAATAATAACTGAAAAAAGTGTTCCCTCTAAAAGAACACTCCAATGTGCACAATCACGTACTGAAAGAATCACCAAAGACAAAAGAAAAACAGGCCTGGCATCCAGAAAGACAGAATCTGGAAACGAAGATGCTGCCGTGTACGTTTATAATGCTTTCAGAGAACAGAGTGGGCAACACGACTCTCTAGATGGACGGAGGCAGTCGAAACAGAACACCAAGTGGCAAAGAAAATGAACATTTCTGTCAACCTAGAAATTTAAATGCAACTCAAGAGTCAGCAAAATAAAGACATTTTTAAGAGTCAACAAAGTTAAAAAAAAAAAAAAAGATCCTAAGTGAAACTATCTTAAGGGAAGAATCAAAGGGAATCCATTTCCCTCCCAAAGGAGTGCAATCTGAGAAGGGTGAGCAAAGGGATTTGCAGAAATGTTGGCAAACAGCAATGGGGTGGGGGAGAACTTGCTAGTGGCTAATTTGGGAGGGATCCCAAAAAGGTAAAACTAAAATCTTTGGAAAAAATAATAGCAGAGAAGACATTGTTGGGAGTAAACCAAGATACAGCCTTCGAAGGTCCTCTGTCCGATGACCCGAGAGGATGGAGGTGCATATCAATGTTGAATGTCATTAAGCTAACTATCCACTGGGAAAGAGGAAAGGTAGAAAAAAAAATTGAATTTAAAATTCACAAACTAATAAAGGATAAGAGAATTTTAAAAGAGATGAAGAAAAATTAATGATTTCAACAAAGTATCAAAGAAGGAAAAAGAAAATGTGTGACGAATAGAAAGAGCAAAGTAAATATGAAGGGATACAAATCCCACCAGCTCAGACTTGTGCAGAGCACAACCTGTCTTTAAGAAGGGCAGCTCTGGTGTGCTCATGAAGCTCGCACGCACACACACACACACACACACACACACACACACACAGGAGACCCAGATGGTGTTTTCAGTGCTAAGATCTGGATAAGCATGCCCCAAAGGCCCATGTGTTAAAGGGTCAGTCACCAACCTGTGGCACGTTAGGGAGGTGGTAAAGCCTCCAAGAGCTGGGGCCTGGGGAAAGGAAGTGAGGTCATGGAGGGTGTGCCCTTGAAGGGGACAGTGGAATCCCGCCCCTTCCCCTTTCTTTTTTTACATCTTGGCTACCATGCGGCAAACAGGTCTTCTCTACCATGCCCTCCTGCCAAAAGCAACAGGGCCAAGGGAGACGCTGGACTCAAACCTTTGAAACCATGAGCCAAAATAAACCTTTCCTCCTTTTAAGGTGATCATCAGGTATTTTTTCATAGTAAAAAAAAAAAAACAAAATCAAACTTAAAAAAAAAAAAAAAAAAAAAAAAAAAAAAAAAATTAGGTCATTAGACTGAGATGGTCCCCTTGCTTTGTGTTACCACATAAGCAAACCAACATTCAGCTCAGTATAAATAATACAACCTAAGCTTAACCAACCAGAAACTGCCACCAACCCTTAGCTAGGAGCTATTCATTCTAACCAATCAAGTATTTTCTGTGTCTTGCCTTTGAGAACACCTTATAAGGCCTTTCTCCTCATACTCTTGATGGAATCTTCTCCTGCCTGTGGTTGGTGCTGCCCAGGTCAAATAAACTCTTTAAATGTTTAACATGCCTGAATTTAACTTTTAACTCCGGTAAACACTATCAAATTATCCAGGAGCAAATAATCCCAACCTCAAGCCAACTCTTCCAGAGAAAGACAGCCAGACAGGCAGAGAAAAATAAATAAAAATCCCTAACTCTGATGAAATTGGTACGACCTCAATATCCACAGCAGAGGAATACACCTTAACAAATAAAAAATCTTAGGCGGAATTCACTTGAAAGTTTGCATAAATGCAAATTACTAGGAATAAAAGGGATAAAATAGCAAAAATCTTCAGTAGGCATCATATTAATGATAAAAACTTCCAAGTGTTCTCTGTAGAATCTGTGGTATGCAGAATTCTAACGATGGTGCCCAAGGTTTCCCCCAAACCCCTTCATAATCCAAACACCTTGCATAATCCTGGTAAATTACAGACCGTGAATACAATGGATTTCACGCCTCTGATTGAGCACAGGTGATTTCAATAGAAGGAGACAGGCCAGGTAGGCCCGATCTATGCACAGGAGCTCTTCAAAGGAGTTTTCTACAGCTGATCTTCAAAGAGGAAAGTCAAAGATTTCTCTGGGGATAAGGCTCAGCCTTGTGCACTTGGAAAGGGCCACCCTAGGCACTGCCATCCATGAGTGGGAAGAACAAGCAATCACCAGGAAACATCTGTTGACAGAGGAAGCCCTGGCTCTTGTTGAGATGTCCATCAGGAAGGCTCTGGGATCTCCAATATGGCTGTGCCTGCTAAATGCTAAACCCTGGGCTCCTTCCCCAGGGACTCTGCTGATGGGTGCCATGGCAGATGCTTTTTTAAAAAATTGATTTTCTTGATATAAAATGATCATAAAGAAAAGAAAATGCTATGCAGTCCCACTGCCCTGTAATCCCTGCTGACATTTGAAAGTGTGAAAGTAACGCAGGTAGCTGATTACAAAAGGAAATAGAATGGAAAGCGTAGAAAGGAAAACCAGGAGTCTCACTCTCCAATCCCCAAGTTCTCACAGGTCACCATTGATCACAGATTCTAAGGTGTCCTTCCAGAAAAAAACTACTACACTTACGTCAGGTCATACGTCCTTTCCAGCATTTTTCTACCCAAAAGAAATAGAAATTATATTCAGTTTTGGAGTTGACTTTTTTTTCCCCCTTAATATAACCTGCAGAATTTTCTTCATCTGCACTTAAAACTACCTCCGTTATTAGAATGGTAGTAGGAAAAGAATAACTCTTTTCTTTTCTTTTCTTTTGCGATGGCAGAGAAGGGGTCTCCTTGAGTTGCCCAGGCTGGTCTCAAACTCCGAGGCTCAAGTGATCCTCCCACCTCAGTACCCCAAGTAGCTGGGACTACATGTGCTCCCCTCACTCCTGGTTAGGAATCACATTTCTAATCAGTGTGATCGACCCAGGGGTCAGCAGATGGCCCTGAGAAACCCTGACCTAAAGACAGGTGTATCACAGGGATCCCTCTCTGGTTTCCAGGTCAGTTAGTGCTAAGGTCTTGAAAATGTCCTCTGCTTCTCCCCATCAAGCAGAGTCCCAAAACCTCTGACTACACTACCTGTAGGCACTGTAGTCAAAATACAGATGGATGACAAACCCCATGCAGACTCTGTTTGTCCACCTGCAAGGGTCTCCCAATAACTGCAAGGGGTCAGGGAGCATGGGGCAGGGAATCATGGCTGGCTATTCCACTGAAAGCGGTGTGCCCAGAGGCAACTCGGTCATTTGCAAGGCATCCTGGGTAGACCCCCAAATCGCCATCATCCATTTTCAATCTCCATCTAAGGCTAAGGAGGCAGCCCCGAGGCTGGTCTGCACAGCCCCAGACTATCCAGATGCTGTCATCCCCCGGCCCCTCCCCTTTGGGCCACACTCTCCTGCAGATTTTTGGCTGACTGCTAAGTGGCTCCAAAGGTGATGTTGCTACTGATTTGCCTGAAGCATCATTTTGCATTCTCACTTATCTGGTAATTGGAAAAGGTTTGCCTGCTAATGAGCCTGCATTATCCTTCATCTAATTATCTCTGAAAATTCCCTCCTCCCTGGCTGCAGTGATGATGTCACTGGAGACCATAACAGGTGGAGAGGTGGGATGTTGTGCCAGAGCTCCAAAAACCCTTGTAAATTTCCTAAGTCATAAGAGAGATAAAGGAGTCTTTGGTTATTCATAACATGCTCCTTTCCAACACGCCTGAGTTCAAGTTAAGGAGGTGACTTCTGGAAAGCGCTTAAGGATGGGGAGACTCTGGTGGCCAGAGGAGCCCATTCATGTGATTAGATAGTTGGAACCTTCACCCCTCCCCAGATGGTTCCCCCACCAGCCTGACCTCTGGAGAGGGAGAGGAGATGGAGGTTTCACTGCTGACCAATGGCCAAGGGTTCAATCAAGCATGCTTGCTTAATAAAGCGAACATAAGTCTCCCAAAAGAGAAGGTTCAAAGAGCATCCTGGGTGCTGGGCAAGTGGAGGGATAGGGAGAGTGCTATATGCCCCTTCCCCATACCTTGCCCGGCACCTCCTCCCTGTGTCACCACTCCTGATCAGACCTTCTAATAAACAGGTAACCTGGAAAGGAAACTGTTTTCCTAAGTCCTGTAAGCAACTCCAGCAAACCAGCAAACCCAGGGAGGTGGTCATGGGGTCTCTGCTTTATTGGCCATTGGTCAGCTGCCCAGTTGACAACCTGGACTTGGAAGTGGACTCTAAAGTGGGGGTGTTCTTGAGGGACTGAGTGCTACACCTGAGGAATCAGATGGTATCTCTGAGCAAATGGTGACAGTCTAACTGAATGGCAGGACACCTGGCCAGTGTTCGCAGAGAATTGCCTGGTGTAGGGAAACCCTGCATGTTTGGTCTCAGCAGTGCTCTTTGTGGGGAGTGTAGAACACTTGCCACCTAAGAGGGAAAGAGAAAGCCCTTTCTGGTGTCCCTGCTCCTGTCCTTTGCCTGGGGAAGGCAGGTGATCCCAACCCAGTGGACAGGACCTGGGAGCTGAAGGAAACTGGAAGTCGAGAGCCAGACCCGCGTATGCAGACCTTCTGGGGAGGGCACCAGGGCTGCACCCATGTGCCACCCTCATCCTCCGAGGTGAGACTCCAGACTTGGGAAAGCCTGGGACACAGGTGTCTGCCATTCTGCTCCCAGGCAGGCAGCCAGCCCAGGCAGGGCCACCCCACCCAACTGCCAGGTTCTCAGCCTCGACTGATCTCTTGAACTGAGGGTGCAGCAACATGGGCACCCGTAACTGGAGATGGCACAGAGAAGCCGAGAAAGCAGGTCTGCAGAAGACAGGCGCTGGAAGCAGAAAGGAGAGGCACTGTGGGAGCAGAGTGGGAGGAATAAGCACGTGCCCTCTGCTGCCACTGCCCAATTCCTGTGCCATGAGGCTCAGCGGGTCTTATGGCCCTTGCACCCTGCTTCACTGGGATACCATCTGCCTTCTTCCTTCAGCTGGTCAGAGTTGGGTTCCCTCCCTTTACCCCAAGCACCCCTCCTAGATCAACTAAGCTAGACCCTGACTCAAAGTAAAAATAAAAATCCTGGGGATGTAGCTCAATGGTAGAGCGCCCCTGGGATCAGTCAGGAGAAAGAGAGGAGGAAGGGGGAAGAAGAAGAGGAACAAGAGGAGGAGGAGGGGAAGAAGAGAAGGAGGGAAGAGGGGGAGGGGGGAAGGAGAGGAGGAGGAAGAGGCAGAAGAACGGAAGGGAAGAAGAAGAGGAAGGGGGAGAAGAGGAGAAAAGGTGGAAGAGGAAGAGGAGGGAAAGAAGAGGAGAAAAGGAGGAGGAAGGGAAGAGGAAGAAGAGGGAAGAAGAAGAGGAGGAAGGAGGAGAAGGCGAAGAAGCAGAAGCAGCAGCTCTGAGGACGGAGCTGGGGTGCCCTTGGCAAGGCAGGCTAGGGATGCTGAGGATGCGGAGCAAAGCTGAGGGACTGGTGGAGGGGAAATCCTGCTGCCTGGAAGTCAAGTTTCTGAACTTTGGGGGTGAAGAGGCTGGGAGAGGACCCCAGAATTGCCAGCACAGACAGGAAACCTAGGTGTCTGCCTCCTCTTGCCTTCAAAACCTTGCTTCCAACGAAACAGTTCTGGGGGACAGAGGGAACCCCGAGGATGAACAGGCGAGTTCTCCATGGGAGGGAGGACATGGTGGAGATGTGGGGTGCTTTCTGACCCAGCCACCTCCAGCTGGAGCCCCATCAGCCTCCCTGACTGGAGAAACCACCCCGGGGCTTTGGCCCAACTGTGGATTGAGCAAATAGGACAGAGTGTAGAGTTCAGGACTCAGTCATTTCTAGTTCTTTCCCCCTGAAAACAGGGCCTCCTGGATTTTATCTCCCCAATGAAGGTAAGGAATGCTTCGTGGGCTGTAGATTGAATATGCTGGGGGTAGGGACAGCCAAAACTCCCAGCTGGGCAAACACATCCCAAAAGCGGTACAAGAGAAAAACAGAGTAAATCCTAGCAGAGAGGAAAGGAGGAAACGGGACTATTTTAAGAAGGAGAAGCTGGTGCAATTAGACAGGATGCTGGAATGACATTTGTGAAGGGGATGGGGAGTCGCAGGAAGGTAATTAAGCGAGCTGTGTGCATTATTTTAAATCCCATTCGCATTAGCACAGTAAACATTACCCTTAATTCATCACTGGATTTGCCAGCAAAGCTGCAGGGTAACACTTCAGCCCAAAGTTTAATTACACCCAGGCAGAACGGAACATTTGTCATGTCCCCAAGAGATGTCACAGGAGAAAGATGGAGCTTTCAAAATGGCCAGGTGACAGGCACCTTTCTGAACGCAGCTGTCTTCCTCGAGGGACTTCAGGGGAGGCCAGCAGGATCCTGGGAACCCCAGAAGCTGCCCAGTATGTGCCAGCAAGCTTCCAAAGTGGGACAAGGCTTTTTGCAAAAGCTGTCCAGACCCAGTGGTGCCACCGGCTCCAATCCATCCTCCCTCCCTGTCCTCATCTGGCTTGAAGGCACCACCACAGCCGTGGCCGTTTGCATATGTGTCTGTCATCTACCTCATGTGGCTCTGACGGATGACCCAGGCCATATGTGTATGCTAATGAATAACAACTGCCCTGGAGTCAGCGTTTCTTTTCCAACTCACTTCTTTCCTTTTTCCCTGAGGCACTCTCGATGCTCACTATGTTGGCACCTCTTCTTCAGGGGTCAAAGTTAAACCTGGAGTTTCCCCTTCTCCTTCCTTGGAGACCCCACGGTGCTCTGCTAGACCCCAAAGTCTCCAGATGGCTGGGTGGACACCCAGGGTGGACTGTGCCTAATGAAAAGGTATAAATGCATTCTACTGTCATGTGTAAGTAAATAGAATACAAAAATAAAAAATAAGTTAGTTAATTATATTTCAATGAAGCTGTCCCAAAAAACTACAATGTGATACATCTTACCTTTCACATTGGGAAACATTGACTGTATGTGTTATATTTGTATGTTTGTGTACATAAATATTTTATACTTACATAATTATTCCGTGACCAAAAAAAAAGAACAGAGAGCAATTGCAGAACACTTATGGAGAGAAGTGGGCAGTGCCCCAAAGTCTAAGTTAAGTTCAAAAGAGCCAGAAAGACGCTATTGAGTTCTACATGTTTGACTCTGCTTGTTAGAACATAGTGCAGGCCAGGCCACAGTCACAGAACCTTGGTGCCTGCAGAAACCTCTCCAATCTCCCTGTTCCCACAGCCAGAAAATAAGCCCCAGGTCCTAGGCAAGCACCCAGCAAATGCAGGCCCTTGGCTATGAGTTGGCTCAGAGGAAATGCACAGCTAATCCAGTTGGATTAGCTAACTGCCCAATTTAAGCGCCATTTTACCAAAAGATACAAAAGAGTCATTATTCATCCTTAAGCAACACCCTGTTTTCCTTAGATCAGTGTCGGCCTTAAGTTTTACTGAGAAAGACTGGTGTCTGTTAGGGTGTACTTTTGGGAGAGAGTGCTGGAAAAGGCTTTGCGATCATGGTTCATGCCTTTCCAACCCAGTTGCCTCTGTCTTGCCTTCTCTTTGCGAACACCCGTTATACAGAGTCTTTGAACAGTAATTCACAAGGCAAAATTATTGGTGATTTTGTAATACAGCCCATTTTCCTGACTCCTTTGAAGTGTGGGGCAATTGGACCCTCAAATGCAATTATTTTCATTCAGGTCGGTGTCACATTAAAATGGCCAAAAGAAGGGGAAAGAAGTCCAACCTTTCCCTTGCAATGAGCTTGTGATGCTCCATTGAAACCCACCAATTATTTTTTCCCCATTACTCATGAAAGATGATCAAGGTGAGAGAAAAATCTGAAGCCAGGCAGGGCAGAGAAATGGTTGGTAATTTTTCTAATGAAAAGGACATTTCCATGTGTCCAACTCCAGGGCTCCTATGGGAGCCAGTTGGTCACCATCCGTGGTCTCAGGTATTTGGGCAGAGACCCAAGATGGTGTGCTTTATTCTGGCTTTGTGGTGGGCTCCTGTTTTCACGTCCAAGGTGAGTGAATGGACTGGATGTGGTCCTCATTTTTAAAATGGCACCAGGGAACACCTCAGTTCCAGAACCAGAGCTGCTCTTGAACGTGCTTTAACTTCATTGCAACTAACTGTCCCCTTTTTGCTGCTGCTGTCCCCGGAGTCTTGGTGCTTCACTTCTCTTGGAGGTTTCATTAGGAAACTTCCTTCACGTATTTCAGCAAAATAAACAAGGTTCCTGGGCCCAAGGGCTCCCTTCCTGCTTCAGCACAAGAAGCAAGATCCTGCTCCAAGCTCTGGCCCTTTCCCTGCACTTCCTCTTGGTCTGATATTCCCTTCACTCACACACTTCCATCCCCATGGCTCCTTCCAGTTCCTGTCCCCCAAATGTGTGTGATCGCTGCACAACAGTAAGCCATCAGTTCTGTAGTGACCTCCTGCTGGGTGTCTTTCAATCTAATGCAATTGTGATGCTCTCTGCCTGGAGACAGCTTGGTGCACATGAGATCCCTGGACAGGGTCCAGGGGAGGTCTGACCTTGCATAGGGTCCAGAAGGACCTCTGTTTCCTTAAGCAGTAATATGCAAAAGGTAAATAACGGATTGCAAGAAAAACACAGACCACACTCAACAGCTGAGGACCTCAGAGAGTCACTCCTATTGGTTCAAGGGGGATTTGGATTTTACACGCCTTTCTCTAAGGTCCTTCTTCTGGTTGAGGATCCCAGCCAGGATCCCACCGCTCCTTTAGGTGGTGACAGTTCTTAGACTTTTCTTGTTTTTGATGACCTTGACAATTGGAGCAGTACTGGTAGGGTACTTTGCAGGATGTCCCTCAATTTGGATTTTTTAAAATCATGGCTATAAGGGGTATGAAGGTTCATAGAGGTCAAGTGCCGTTCTCATCACATCACATTACTTGTCTCTGGCACACTGACCTTGACCGCCTGGCCAAGGTCAAGGTTATCAAGCACAGCACACACTCAAGGGAGAGAGGGACGGTCCACCTTCATGAGGAGGGCATGTCTACATATGCTATACAGAATTTTTCTGTACAGATTTGTCTCTTCTTCCCCATCTATTATTTACTCAATCATTTACCTAAATTGGTGTGGACTCATGTGTATTTAGTTTACACTCTGGGTTACAATCCAATACCACATTATTAATTTTGCTGCTGAAATTGCTCTACTGGTGGCCACTGGGGACTCTTTCTTGTTGGCACCTGTTCAATTACATTTTAATATGGCATCCAGAGTGGGGAATCTATAATTAAGAAAGGAAATTAAATGGCTGTTTTCCTCCCAGGAAGGGCCTTTGATTATACACCGAAAATTTCTCCACCTCACATGAACACAGAATTGGGGTTTTTCCACCCATCCAACAGGTTGAATATCCCTTTTCTGAAATCCTTGAGACCAGAAGTGTTCTGGGTTTTGAATTTGGGCTGGGGGGATTGGGAATACATAAGAAGATAGCTTGGGGATGAGACAGAAGTCTAACCACAAAATTAATTTATGTTTTACATACACCTCCACACACATAGCTTCAAGGTAGTCTTATGAACTGTTTTTAGTGCACCTGCTTCTGACCATGAGGTCACGTGGGGAATTTGCCACCTGTAGCATCATGGCGGCACCCAAAAAAGTTTTTGGATTTGGGAGCATTTTGGATTTGCATAGTCAGAAGGCTCCAACTGCACTAGCTTTTCAACATTATTGAGCAGAGGGAACGATGACTTCTGCTGAATGTCTGAGTTGGGAGCATGGCCAAGAAGTAGGTGAGATTCAACCCCATGACTGCTCAGGGAGAAGGTGAGATTCTGCCCAAGAATGTGGAAGAAGGGGGCTGAGGTGGCCAAAGACATGAGCAGGGAGGCTGGACGGAGCAGGGAGGCACTTCCCAGGAGCTTCATAGGAAAATCCAGCCCAAATCACAGAGTTTGAGAAGGTGGGGGCTGGGGATGTGGCCCAGTGGAAGAGCACTTGTCTCGCATGCACAGAGCCCTGGATTCAAGCCCCAGGACCACCAAACAAATAAACAAACAACAACAAAAAGGGATCCCTCGAAATGGGAAATATCAGAAACAGATTTCAGTTACACTGATAGCTCCCCGTCCCTCACTGCCCAGCACGAGCAGGGCTCCATCATTGGTCACAATGTGGGGAAGGTGGGAGGGGGCGGGGCAGACCACGTGGGGACCCAGCAGATGACTGCGGATCTGCAAACCCAGGCTTGCACTGGCTAGAATGAATGCATAGTATTACTTAATGTATTCTATTAATTAATGCGTATTACCAAGAATGGTTAATTGGTGATTCATCTGCTCCTCCTAGTGTCAACCCACAGAGGCAGAGAAAGCTTTGTGTGTTCTGACTGTCTCAAAGAAAAAGGCTCAGGCATATAGGATACAGGGCTACAAAATATAGGAACTCAATAAAGAACACTGAAAGAGCTCATTAGCGTCCTTTCCACCTCTAGGTGTGTATGTCTATCGAAAACTCAGCAATTCCCGTGGCTATACTCAGTTTCTTTTGTTTCACTTAAGATAAAATTTAATACTTAATTTTAAAATTGCACATAAATACCCTGAGCCAGATATGTAAAATGGTTTCCTTTAAGAATATTTATAGAGATCATTTCTGGGGGTGTGTGGAACTTAGGGAGATTTCTTGCCTCCTTCTCTGGACGCTATATTGCTTAAGTGTTTAGAAAAAGCGAGCATCGTTTCTTGCAAACATAACCAAGTCATAAATTAAAAAGGAGCCTCATCCCCTGAGCCTCATCCTACCATCTCTCCTGATAGACCCTATGTCTTCTAGCCACATGTGTGCTTCCATCTATTTATTCAATACCTCCTCCCACCACAATGCTGCAGGGCCTGAGGTCAGGGGCTATGCAGTGGACACATTGCACACCTTCTCTGAAGAAATGGCATAAAGCAAAGCAAGGTCATATAATGTAATGGCCTCTCTGCTGATTTATTTTCTAGGACTGAAAAAGCCACCAAGATTGACCCTAAATTTTTTTTTAATGTATACTTTCAATAATAGAATGTTCTCTGACTGCAGAGACTGAATTTTTAGAAACCTGCAGGACTTTATTCGTCATCTTTCACCTGGAGAAACTGAAGGTGGCTGAGCTGTCCCTTAATGCTTTCGCAGGCCAGGAGATGAGACAAATTCTAGCTTCATGAGCTGTTTCTTCCAGCAGCTGCATGTAAACAAGTGAGAGGCTCCGAGATCCTGATTCCTTCCTAAAGCTCATTGTAAATAGTTGTGGGTGACCATGCTGGTTCCACGGCTCAACCCCAGGAGTGCCCCTTCCATGCCGGTGGAGGGAATGCCCCTCAGGAAGCTGAGACGTGGACAAGGTACAGCAATCTTGCCAAGTAATACAGGGTGGGGGTCTCTCTTGTTCTCTGCAACCATCAATCCTGCATTCCTCCTCTAGGTACAAGGTTGCTGTCATTTCTAATCTTCTTTAATAATGAATTTGTTCTGAATGTTCTCAGCATCATCTTAACTGGTTTGCACTGTTGCTCCTTAAATTTCTATTTGGAAGATAAATTAAGAATGCTAAATGTCAGCATCTAAGTGATTCTCTCATCTGTCATAGGCTTTTTTAAAAAAAGAAATTCCACCCCATATATTGAGAGTTTCTGCTTTAGTTTTGTACCTGTGAGTCTGACTCTGTGGAGCCCTGGAGCTGATCCACACTTCAGCATGCTCTTCTCTCAAACATGGATTCTTGAAAAGTTTTTCATGAGAACAACAGAGAGAGATTGGAGATTGGAGGGAGCAGCGGGGAGGTGTGAACTTCCATGAAGCCTTCCAATGGTGGCACCATTACTGCTGTGGCTACACCCTTGTCTTTGCTCATGTGGCATTACCTCAACCCTGGGCTCCTAGAAGTCACTCTCTCAAAGAGGAAAGGAAGGCGGGGGAGATCAGGATGACCTGTGAGCACACCCAACCTCATACCCACAGGGCACCAAAGGAAGGCAGGCATACACTTCCCATATCTTTGCCCTTCACTTTTTTTGTCCAGCTTTGAGAATTTGATATAAAGTACTAACCATCTCTTTAGGAAAACGCACACACACACACACAAATATCATGCACCTCTATGGTTATTAACTGATCCTGCATTATTACATCCTGAAAGACACAAGGTGGCAGGGACAGAAGCATCAAGGTGCTGTATGAAGTGGCTCCTGAGTCCAGACCCCACCCAACCTCAACCTTGAAGCCATAACTGCTCCCATTGCTAGAAAACCAACATCAAAGTTTGGGCAAAGGAAAGCTTACTTCATCCTTAACAATGTTTCCTCCAATTTGAAACTGAAATCCAATGAGACATGAACCCACACTTGGAAAGTTTGCAGTTTGCCTATTGAGACTTACACTTTCCATTAGCGGCTGCCAAAGAGGTCAGGCAAGCACATAGAATAGAAAAAGTAAATTTGTAGGAAAGGCACTTAAAAATATTCTTGAACCATGACAGCATCACACTGTACTCTGAACCTGTGATCTTAAAAAGAAAAAAAAAATACATATTCTAACATTCTTTACAACATCATATCCCACTGCAACTTCACTGCCCCTGGAAGCCCATCAGAGAAAGATGACTATCTCCAACCAGGAAGACATCGAATGAAGGTCATGTTTACACTGTGACTTCATTATGGAGTAACTACTCTGCTAGAAAATCATAATCATGAAAATCATAATCATGAAATCAACACCAAATGTAGCACCTCTTTAAACACAATGCACATCAAAGTCTTAAAAACATCTCATTAAAAAGTACAGTGAGGGCCGGGCACGGTGGCGCTCGCCTGTAATCCAAGCGACTTGGGAGGCTGAGTCAGGAGGATTGAGAGTTCAAAGTCAGCCTCAGCAACTTAGCGAGGCCCTAAGCAACTCAGTGAGACCCTGTCTCTAAATAAAATACAAAATAGGGCTGGGGATGTGGCTCAGTGACTGAGTGACCCTGAGTTCAATCCCTGGTTCAAAAAAAAAGTACAGTGAGGGACTTTGATGTGAAATCCAATACAGATGGGACCTCTCTGGGAGATGAACAAGGAGAAACAAGCAGGCTAAAGGAATGAACCATTCTGCAACGTGAAATCTTGGTTGACTGTCTCAAACAGGCCGTGGGATGTGTCAGCCCCTGTGCAACGGAAGAGCCAGTCTAGCGTGTAACACATGCAACTGTGCCTGAGGATCCCAGACAGAAGCACCTACTCCCAAAGGCAGCAAAATGAGAGAAACAAAGAATGGATGGGATGAGCAGAAAGCAAATAGCAAGAAGACAGAGTCCAACCTAACCACATTGATAATCACATTAAACGCAAATGGTCAAAAGAAACCAATTAAAAGGCAGAGACCTAAAAGAATAAAATACCTAGGTAAGAATTTAACCAATGAGGGGAAAAACTCATAGACTAAAAATTACAAATATTGCTATGAAAGTGAAGATTCCTGGTTTATTTATGGGGAGAAGACTTCACCCTATGTATTAGAAGACTGAATGATGTCAGTTCTTCTGCTTAATAAATTTAGTGTAACACCTACCAAACATCCAGGTTTCAGGTAGAAATTGATAAGCTAATTCTAAAAGTCAATTGGAAAATTTTAAAAAGACACAAAATCCGGGCTGGGGCTATAGCTCGGTGGTAGAGCACTCGCCTAGCATATGTGAGGTGCTGGGTTCAATTCTCAGCACCACATATAAATAAAAAAAAAATAAAGATCCACCAACAACTTAAAAACATATTTTTCAAAAAGACACAAAATATAACAATTTTGTAAAAGAGTAACATGGTTGTTGGACTGGCATTACTTGGTTTCAAAAGTTCTATGAAGCTTCCATGATCAAGACAGGTTGATATCAACATAAGGATGGACAAATAAGTCCATGAAACAGAAGAGAGAGTCCAGAAATACACCTGGAAAGGTGCACTTAACTGATCTTTTTACATATATGTGAAGTCAATCAGTGGGAAAAGGAAAGTATTTCCTACAAATGGTGCTCACTGGACCAAATGGATATCCACCTATTGTGGATAAACTCCTTGAATCTGAACCCTAACATCACATATAAAAATCACCTCAAAATGGATAGCTGACCTAAATGTAAAACCTAAACCTGTAAAACTCTTTTATTATTTGATAAAAATTTTATCTCTTGAGTAGTGTTCTAGATTTTTCAGTAGATGTGCTACCAATTGCTATACATTTAATTGATTTCACACAGACAGGTCATATCAAAGGAAATCCCAGATTGAATGGGGTTCCCTATGGTAACCAGTAAAAAATGTCTCAATATTAGGCAAAATGAACCCCCAAATTTGGATAATTTATTAAAATCCAGCACAATTTCCATTCCTCCATGTTTGTAGCTTTGGTTAACTTTCCACTGACCAGAGTTGTCCAACATAGCTTGGAAAGATCATTTAAAAATCCTTCCTTTGGCCTATCTTGTTGACCTGTATTTTTTTTCATTACTCAAAAGCATAATGAAGGTAGGCAATCTGCATCCTCCAACCTACTGACTTTAGCTCTCAGCATGACCATCATTTTCATGGATGGTTGAATTAAACTTGTTATAAATTTATAAAAACTTAATTTATTTAAGTTATTGAAACTATTCAAGGGAGTTTATGCAAAATAGAGTACTGGTCAAAGGGCAGCCCAAGCCCTGGCCAGATTAATAGAGCAGAGGTAGTTTTCAGTAATGTTTCTGACCATCCATCTCTTATTTCTGCATCCTTAGAGGTTTGCTTTTTGCACAGAATTTTCCATTAGTGGCAAATATGGCCTTGGGTTGGTTCAGGCTTCATGATCTTTAACACCTGATAGCTCTCCACATCTTCTGGCACCAAAATCATCTTGAACAGAAACCTGAGATCCACCTTTGGTTCACAGACCCCCATGCATTCAGGTAGATAAAGAACCCAGATTGTTTAGCCTCGGTCAACACCGGAATTCATTATTGCTGAAGTAAAACTATAAAACATCTGTAAGAAAACAGGAAAACATTCTTTGTTACCCCGACAAGGCAAAGATTCCTCATCTCTTACACAACAAAACCAAAATCCATGAAAGTAATGACAAAGTGACTTCATCAAAATTAAAATATTTTGCTGTTCCAGAGACACTGTTAAGAGAATGAAATGACAAGCCCCAGACCTGAAGAAACTATTTGCAAATCCTATTTCTGATTTAAAAATATAGAGACATATAGAGGATACATAAAGAACTCCCCAAAACTCAGTCCTAAGAAACAACTCAGTTACAAATGGACAAAGGATTTGAACAGCCCAGTCATCAAAGAGTATGTGTGGAAGATATCTAATTCCATGAAAAGATGCTCAACAGCATTAGTCACTGGAAAAATGCAAAATGAAATGCATGATAAAATACATAAAATAAACATTTGTTAAATGAAAATGCTATGGACTGACCCTGCTGTGTGTTGATGCTGATTCAGAGGAGGTGGAACTCACACCTCCTGGTGGCAGTGGAAAATGGCAGGACCACTATGGAGAAGAGTTTGGGAGTGAATTCAAAAGTTCAAGCGGACACCTGTCATGGGATCCATCATTCAGCTCCTAGGTATTTAGCCCAGGAAATGATGGCGTGTATCTATGCCAAGAATTCCACACACGTTTGCCGCAGCTTTACTTGTTAGAGCCTCAAGCTCCAAACAACCTAGGTGTCTTTCAACAAGTGATCAGGTAAATATTTTGGCAAAACTATACAATGAACTATCACTCCGCAATAAAAAGGAATTACCTTGGTTGTGGTGGGGATTCCACAGGTGTGCCCCTAGATCAAAATTTATCAGATAGTCATCCTTAAATGTGTGAAGGTTTCTGTATGTCAATTTTACCTCAATAAAGCTATTTTTAAAAGTTTGGGAAAACCGGAGTTAAATAATATTAAGTAAATTTCTTCCCTATAGGATTTCCAGAGCCTCTAAATGTTAAGTATCGGTCTGACGACTTTGCCAAAAGAGAATATATGTCATATCCCAATTTTTGTTCTTCCACAGAGTCTTTTTAAAAACTTTTATTTAAAAAAAGAAGAAGCTTTATGTTTTCACCGAGTTTCTCATCGAAGTGGCATTTCATGGATCACTTTGGAAAAAATGGCAAAATCTGTTCTTTAGAATTTCTAAGTGGCAAATGACAGGAACAATCTTCTAAAATGTCTTCCAAACAAGAGAGGACCCAGTCTCACGAAACCTGCTTTGGTGCGTAAGAAAGCATCGCGGCTGCCAAAATAAACGTGCACCCTTGACCTTCGAGGCTGCAGAATGACTTTAGCCTCTAAGTGCAGCTGCAGGACCTGCTTATGAGTCCTCCGGTTTCTACTAAATAAGAAGCTCTTGGCTAGGAGTGAGTGGTCTGTTCCATTCCTGACATCTGTGAGCGATGGTTGTTATTGTTAAAAGTTATAATACTAAATTATTTGAGTACCCCAGAGGATAACATCCTGAGGAAACAATCAAAATAGCTGCCTTTTCAACTCCCTCTTTAAGAAACACAATGCAGACATCCACGATTCAAGCGACAGGAAGAAAAGAAATGCTCATAAAATCCAAATCCGGGTGATTTTCCTGAGCTCCCAGAAAGCCACTGTGCGTGGCTGATCTCAAAGGTCCCTGCATCCTCTCTCTGACTGATCCAGCGCTGACCCCGAAGGGTTGCAGCTGTCCAGGGACATCTTTGAACACAGGTGAAGCTGGCCGGCTCAGCTGTTTGACTCATGCAATTCACAGTGACTGATTAATCTAGAAGCCTGGGTTCCACCTGACTTCACTCATCGGCAAGGTCTAATGTCCCAATCGACTACTTTTCTTGTTCAAAGATCTCACAACCTGCTTGAAGCAGAGCATGCTTTTAAGAGGAATTATGAAAAGGGTCCCCACATCTTCTGGGTAACTTGGCTCAATGGAAGTGTGGGCACATGTCAGTGAAAAATGCAAAACCATGGGACAGGGCTATATTCTGAGGTGTGCCCTCAATATCGTTAGCACATGCACACTGGAGCCCACCTGCACCTGATGCTGCTGGAGCTGTCCGCACCAGCCCTTTCCCCAACACCACGTCCCCTATAAAATCCTCGGCAAGACTGCTATCAGAAATGTGGATGATCACAGAGACGACCCAGAGTGACACCATCCTAATGACTGAGTCACTGCAAGCACCCTCCTGAGTGATACTTAAATGGCATAAAAGGGACATTCAGGCTCATCCATCCTGAAGCTTTTCAAAGTTTTATGGGGCAGGAGCTTGCTAGGTAATCAAAGGGAATCAGGGAACGTATTCCAGGTTCCAGTCTCTGTTCTTCTAGGGGGTGTGATGGATGCAGAGTGATGTCACAACTTTTTCTGAGGCTTCACTGAGAAATGGCCCCAGGAATCCCACCAGGTTGTAAGGGAGAAGCAGCCAATAAAAATGTGTTCTGGCCTCATCAAGGAGACATGGCCAATGGAAAGTCATGACAACAGCTATTGTCTATTCCCCAACCCTCCTTACTGGGTCAGGAAGGGGGTGCTATCTTTATATATAAGACTTGGAGGGCTGAGATTGACCTCCTCCAGTTAGACCCATGCAACCCTACCATGCAAAACAGAACCTGCTATAACTGAACACAGCACTCCTGGGCCTGCTTGGATTCCCCACAGGTTAGCTCAAAAAAGCAGTTATGTCATTGCTGATGGCCATACTCCCTGTTGGTCTATGCACTGTTGGACTGCAGCCCTGCCCTTTGCGGGAACAGAGCATTATTTTAAATTGCATGTCAGACAATGAATCCTCAGAGCATCATTTCCACTCACCCTGTTGTTCATCTACTCTGTTACATTCCCTTGGTACCCAAGGAGGACCGGTTCCAGGGACACCCCTCACCCCTGCCGCTATGAATGCCAAATCTGTGGGTGCTGAAGTCCCTTACCTAAAACCACAGTGTTTACAGATAACCTCTGGATCCTGTAAGCCATCTCAAAATTACTCATAACACCTAATATAATGCAAATTCTATGTAAATAGTTGTTACGGTGTGTTTGAATAATGACAAGAGAAAAGTCCGTATCTGTTCAGTATGAATGTAATTTTTTCCCCAAATATTTTCTATTCATGGTTGGTTGAACCCACTGGCAAGGCTGTGGCTCACAAGTCTCTAGTTTAAAATGCTTGGAAGATACCCAGCACCCTGGGCAAAGCCCTAGCAAGCATGGCTGCTGGAGGCAGACCGCCTGCCGTCAGCTTCAGTACTCACTGCAGAGAAGAGCCACCCCATGCACTGCCCTGGACGTGGCTTGTCTGCATACGCCAGGCCTTTGGTTCTAAGCTATCGTGTTCAGTAGTATGGAAGCGACAGACTTTCTTGCAATGGTGAACTGTGCGAGCAGAGGAGTCTGGCATCTGTCTTGAGCACAGGAGTTTAATGAAAAGGAGACAAACTGAAATCCATAAAATAAGGAACAGGGGAAGCCACATTCTGCATTACTGAACAGGAAATCAGCAAACCACCCAGCCACTAATGCTTTCCAAACTAGTGGCTTTAATTTAATCCCAGCACAGTAGAATTTTTAAACCAGGCAAAGGGATTCTAAAACTCATCTGGAGAAAGAAAGATGCATAATGAGGGACTTACTGTCAGTACCTTATAAAGTAGGAATGATTAAAACAGGTCTTTCTTGCTGTAGAAGGATACTCAATTTTTTCAGATTAACCATCACCTTCAGAGGTCTGTTTAGATTTTTCCTGCAGTTTCAGACAGCAGATCTTTAGCCTCTGCTTCCTTTGCACCTTCAGATTAGATAGCTTGCTGTCAATCTTGGGAAGCCAACGCTTCCTGCATACTCAACACAAGGTTGTGTTTAGTCAAATCGAGCATCAGGCCTAAGAAGCTGTGAGTCGTTTCCAAAGCCAGGAATGATTCAGTCAGTATTTTTATGCCCCGCTACTACTGTTGGCTAAGGGGTCACCTCTTGCAGTCATCTGTTTCTTACCTAGACCCTTTCTCCTTTCATTGCAGATCCAGGCACCATGATGAAGATATTAGGATTCGTGGAGATAAACCATCTACTACCTTGGTTTGGGTTCTGCATTTGGTATCTCAACTTCCTCACCTCCAGTGAACTTGTCCCACACAGGACGTCAACTCAATGACACTACTGATAACAAAACTACTTCCCAGTTATCAACTCGAGGCACCCCAAATGGCTGGCCACCTGCCTTCTGTATTTCCAGCTCCTTCCTAAGGAATCCTCAAACCATCATTCCTTGGTCCCACTGGGCCCTCCATTCCATTGTCTCAATCTTCATTTCACTTTCAAGGCCCCTTGTGTCTTCACTTCCCTCCTTATCAGGCAGTGAACCCTCATGACAACCACTCTCCGGCATATACTTGCCACATGCTTAGATCATGTCAACTCTCCATCTATTCTGCACCTGTCCCAAGCTGCTGAATGGCACTGGAGAGAAACCTACCGCCATGACAGCCTGTCTTGAAACCTCTGCCATGACTTGGCATTTCGGCTACATTCCCCTCAGGATTCCACTTCCAAATGTGTCTGTTCCATGCTTTTTTTCTTCTAAGATCTCCAAACCCCTCCCCTCCTCACCATTGGTGCTTTACATTTCTTTCCTTTTCTTTTTTTTTTTTTCTGGCTTGGCTTCTGTGGAACTAGTCTCTCCTGGTATCCCAGGTCCTTGCCGGCCACTCCTTTTGTTTCCTCTGCTAAATTCTTCTCCATGTCCTAATTTCTAAATGAAGAACCTGGTGCTCAGTTCTCACACCTTTTCTCTCTCCTGCTTACGTTCACTCCTGAAGTGACCGCAGCCAACTCCATGGCTTTCATCATTCCCTCACATCGTCTGTGGACTCTGGAGTCCTGGATCAGCCTGCCCCCTTGAAATTGCCTTGAAAAGGCATCTCAGATAAAGAACTTCTCAAGTTCTCCCTCCCAAACTAGTTCTTTCCCAGGCGACTCTTCACCCAGTTGTGCAATCAAATGCCTAGGAATCTTCCCTCTCCCTCTTCTCTCACGGTCCTCATTTATCAGCAAATCCCATGAGCCCAACACTCAACACCACCACTATCAGTTCAGTTCAAGCCATCCTTCCTTGACCAAAAGGATCCTCCCAATTCATGGTCTGGATTTCGCTCTTACACCCCAGCTACCAGAATCTCTTCTTCATAAGCTCCCAGAATAATACCTTCTAAATGGTCAGCTCATGTAATTCCTTAACCAAAGCTTCCCAATGGCTTCCTGCCATACTAGAATAAAATCTGAAGGGCCTGGTAGTCAGCCTGTCCATCTTGAGGTCACCTGTTCCCGATGCCTCCCTTACACTCACTACCCTCTTGACTGTCCCTCAAATATGCCAGGCACCCTGAGCTCCAGGGTCTTCTCAGTCATGCTCCCTCTGACCAGGATTCTCCTTCTAACTGGGATGCTCCCTCTGACCAGGATTCTCCTTCTAAGTGGGATGCTCCCTCTGACCAAGATACCCCTCCACAAACACCCTTCTCTCTCTTCCCTCACATCATTCAGGCTCTTCCCAGAAGCAACCTTCATAGAGAGGTCTTCCCAGCTGTCAAATGACAGCCCAGTCACTTTCGTCCTAGTACTCTGCCTTATGTTCCCCACAGAACCAGAGAACATTGCATTAGGTACCTTTGTCTATTATGTGTCTTTCCCAGTGGAGAGTAAATCCTATGATGGCAGGTGTGGTACCATCTTTGGTACACAGATGCAGCCCAAGGGTTTAAGGGGCACACAGAAGAGTCACCCATGGCGTGAGAGGATGAATGGACGAGTCAGTCCACTGCAGTTAAGAGGTGGAGGCTGAGCAGTCAGCACGCTCCTCGGTCTGCCTGAGAAGGGGCTGTGCAGCTGTTTTGAAGTTGTTCACCCCAGGAAGGAAACATGCAGGAAAACCAGATTCCTCCTGAGGGGTTTGCTTTCCTCCTCCCTCACCTGAATCATGCTTCCTGTGCCCGCGTACAGTGGGTGGCTAGGAGCCACAGAGGAAGTGTCAGCGGGCAAAGCTAGAAGCAGCTGCCATTGCCTTCCATGCTTCCCTTTCTTCCTCTGTGACGACAAGAGCCCCTGCTGCATCTATGATTTTCTGTTTAGGTGACATCTTATTTGCATGCTGAAATCATGTCCTTTCTCCCATTACTGATGCAAAAGATTGCTTATTTCTAATTATATTGCAAGCACTCAGGGAATTCAAAGAGCAAAAAAATAAGTCAGGGACAATTTACAAATTGTGCCTATTTGTGTACATGCTTGCCTGGACTCTAGCAAATATAGAAAGGGGGAAAATTGCTCATTAAAAATACCTGCTCTCCTCAGCAGATCTCTGCCTCCATTTGTTCTCCTGGTCCTCAATAAATACAAACCTAAACACTGAATGCAAATGTACTTGTGGAGGAAAGTATTCCCCACCACCCCCACCCCGTCTTGATTTTTGAGTGGGAGTTCAGAAATGAAATTTCCCACAATTGCTCCCACCCTGCCTTGGAAACTCCATTTCTCTAACACTCAACTGGCTGTTTCTAAACAAGAAATAGCATTTTCCTCTGTGTCCGCTAACTGAGACATCTCAAGAACTGGAAAATTCTTCCCGGAGTCAGAGAGTCAGGACCAAACATTCATGGACATTGGATGGCAATAGTGCACGTGGGTCTTTATGCTCACCTTAGGACCCTGAGTCTACACTTACTTCTCTCTATCTTTTAAACTAGATGATAAGGAACGCGAAGGTCTACAATATGCCCTCTTGCCACTGTGCTGAGAAACAAACACAGTGGACTGAATCATTGACCTACTTTCAACCTAGGATCCTTTGTGGATGAAGCCACCTGATACATCCCAAATACTTGGCTAAACCCATTACCTACAGATGGGGCTAGTGGTTGTTTGCCAACAGTTACTGGTTAAGATCCAGGCTTCTGGAACTTTCTATAGCCTATGGAAAGAAGCTTCTAAGCCTTTTAAAAGCGTGAGCTTTTCAGTACCATGTGGCAATATTACTTTGCCTACTTTATTAGCTCTGAGCTCATTTCATTCAAGGTCAGTGTCGGTGGGAGCAGCTACTCTCAGAGACCTGGTACTCTAGAGCTCAAGCCTAGTCATAAGGAGTCCCAATCATCAAAGAAAATTCAAATAAACTCCTCTATTGCCCAGATGTACAGTGACCCTGAATAGAGGGGACATCTCAATAGTCCCATTTAAAAAGGGAGAGTTAGCCAACCTGAATATGTAATTTTTTTGATATGCAGATAAAGATATAATAATAGTCAAATGTCTACTTGCAATACTGAATTTGTTAATTTCATTACATATCTATATTTAAGATAAAATATTATATTAAATATATTAAATCAGAAGCATTGCTTTTGGTTTATAATCACTTTCATGAAACAGCGGTATTCCATCTCTGCAAGTGACACTAGTGTTTCTTGCATTCACAAGAAGAGTTTGCAGTTATCAAACAATTTTCAACAGCACGTGATTTTCTACTTCCATCTAGGTGATCTCAGAGTCAGCTCATTCCTAACCACATGTGATGTTGTCACCAGTAATGTTATTCCAAGCCACAAGGACCCAATTCCATTGCACTAGGACAGTTTCTCATTTTGTATCCATTTGCACTAGGTAATCGCACGCTGAATTCATTAGCATGACTCAGGTCCCATGCAAGGAACAACTGACCTTGATGCAGTGAAGGTCAGAAGCAAGTCCATGGAGTTGGTTGGGTGAGAGATGAGGCAAACCCAGAGTCGGGAACCAAGGAAGGAGGCTGTTGGAAAGCGCCAGGCAAGTTACGATAAGGGATTCCGCAGTCATAGTAAAAAGAGATTCAACAAATATTTATGAAGCAAAATCGGCAGGACTCAGTAACTAAGTGGATTTGGGGGATTAGAGGGAAGGATGAGAGATAAATAATGCTGAAGCTTCTGGCTCAAGAGGCTGAGTAGATTTGGTCCATTAAATTCTTTCTGAGATGAGGAATAGAGGAGAAGGCTGAGGTCAGGGAGAAGGAGATCAGGTAATGAATTTTTGAGAGCCACTGAATGGAAGTGGCTGCTGGGGAAACAAGAAAAGCTACCCAGCTAGAGTGGGGTATGTGGTTCTGACACCCAGGGAGGAAAGCTTGGCTGGAGAATAGATTTGGAAGCCTCAGCTCATGAGTCCTAAGGAGAACAGTGACCCTGAGTCAGTCTCCAGGAGAGAATTAAGTAGAGAGAAGACGGCTGCATGAACTTCTGGGGTGGGGGTCGGGGGGACTAATGGAATAGAAAGGAAGAAAAAAGAAGCCCCCAAAGAGACTGGGGGGCTACTGCCTGCAAGGCAGGAGAGAATGTCAGCCCAGCTCCAGGGCACTGGCCGTTTCCGTGATGTGACCCACAGTTCTCCACTAGATTTGTCTGGGAGGTGATAGGAAGTGAAGAAATAAAAACAGTATTTCCAGAATTCTGTTGAAAGAATAAGAAAGTAGTGGCAGTTAGGGGAGGGTTGGCGGGGGTGAAGGCCTCTGTTCCAAAGGTAAGACACATGAGCATGCATGGGTGGACCCAAAGAACCAGGAAAGGTGGGCATGTGGGGGAAACCAAGTATGGAGGGAGGGAGGAGAACCAGGAGGGGGCCCAGTGTAAGAACAAAGAACTGACCTTGAATTGGGGGAGCAGAGTGTACATCTCCTGGGGCTGGAGGAGGGGAGGTAGCTCAAGAGTGGGCAAGTTTGGAGGGAAGGGAGCGTGAACATGTGTTCAGATTCTTGCAAGGAAACCTAAAGGGAGTGGTTTGCTGAGTCAGGAAGATGAAGGTCGAGAGGGTCTGGAGGAGTTTGGCGAACCTCTGAATAATCACCAAGGGCACAAGAGAAAGCCAATCAAAGAGCCCAGCCACGTGGGAGCCCTGAAATCCAGACTGGCACTCACCCCTGTGACTGTGGGTGATCTCGCTCAGCAGTGCTTGGCAGGTCCAAGGCTGAGGCTGAGGGACAGGTGTGAGGGAAGGGAAGGTTCTAGAAGACAGCAATCCAGAGGATCAAGGGAAAGGCAGGAAGGGAACCAGGGAGAGGAGGGGCAGCGGCTGTAAGAAGATGTCCAACCCAGAAGTCTCAGGGGTATGGGAGGTAGGAGAGGACATGGAAAGACAGGACGCTGAGGTCAGAGGCCAGATGACAAAGTCTGAATGGAGAACAAGGCCTGGGGGTGACCACAGCAAGGACACCAAGGACTGCCCCCGGGGGAGCTGGCAGTGCTGTGTGTTCACCAAGGTCTGCTTCCTTCTCCTCCAGGCATTCCACCCTAGCCCGCATTTCCCAGCACCCCTGCCAGCGGGGAGCCTGACTCCGAGTTCCTGCCAATGGAAGGTGGGCAGAGGAGACAAGCAGACTTCCTAGACTTGGCACCTTGAGAATCTCACAAACCCTCCTGGCTGTGCTTTCCCATCTGCAGGCCAAAAGCACAGGATCTGAAAGAGAACTCCCAGAGCTCAGGAACCACCAGATGCCTGGAGTCCAAGGGCTGCCTGGCATCCAGGCGTCGGGGACAGGGAATCATCCTTCCCTGGGACTCTGGGGCTGTTAGTTACAGCAGTCAGCCTGCTCTGGCTAAGGCAAGGATGATCTGGCCAGACAACGGGAGCCTCAGAGAGCTTCTGACTGAAGGCCAGGTAAAAGCAACATGAGCCTCCCAGCTCCAAGCAGGCGAGAGAGCCAGGAGGAGGAGCTGCCTCCAGGAGAACGGAAAGTGGTGTCCTGGGCAGGGAGGGACCAGGACCCTGGGGAGAGGCTCTGCCAGTGGACATGACACGGTTTTCAGAAAGTTCTGGAAGACAAGACAGCTGTGAATAGGCAAGTCAAGGAAGAAGTCCAGGAGCAAGAGGGCCAAGACTGGGCAGGACCAGCAAGGACCCAGCTGACCACGTGCACAGGAATGCCGAGCAGTGTGGGAGACTGCAGGAGGAAGGGAAGACTCGCTTCCCGAGGGCTTACCTCGCTCGGGCACTGCAAGAGGTGCAGTCAGAAGGGCCCAGACTCGTTGGAGAACCAAAACCTTGGAACTAACAGCTAAATGATTAGGACGCCCCTTGATCCCCAACACACACACATACCACACTTCACCGGTGTGGTGAGGGCGCACCTGTCCCACGTGCCTTCCCAACCTCCCATCCTCAGGGCCTCGCACTTGCTGCTGCTCCTCCTTCTGGAAGGTTCTATTCTCTCTCCCTTCCCTCATGTCACGTGATTCCAGTCTCTGCTCAAAGCCTCCTGGCCACTCTCTCTCTCTTTCTCTGGCCATCACCGGTCTTCATTTTATTTCTTCTCTTTTGGGTTTTATCCTGACTCAGCCTCATTCAACATACGTAGAGACACACATACACAATACACAGAGTCAACATGTCATTATTTTACTACTACTTCTAAATTTTAATTTTTATTATTTAGATTGTTCTCTCTGTCCCCCACTAGCCCATGAGCTGGGCTGCTGCTGTCCTGGGCACATGCGCATTCCCAGGGCCCCACCCAGTGCCTCCAATGCTGTAAGTGCTCAGTGCAGATCTGCTGCCTAAAGCTACTGAGCCAGGCAGAGATGAGAATCTTGAGCATAAGGTCATCACAGGATGGACGGAGCTTCCACGGCAGTAAGAGCAAAAGCATGAATTACTTTCTCTTCTGATCATAAAAAGTTACTGGGGGTCTGACTAGATGTAAGAGCAAAACAAGATCTCCTTCTCCTAAGAGTCTCAGAAGGAAAAAATGAGATAATTACCTTTCAGCAGTAGAAAAAGGACAAAGAGAAATAGATTAAATAATACTGTGTGGTCCTTTCTAGATGGACGAGTCTATTTCCCCACTGATTTCGGGTTATTTTTTCCCTGTCTTTTCTAAGTGAGCAAAGTAAATTGAATCTCCGGATTCTGGGGCTAAAAGATGCTGTAAATCTCCAAGGACTCTAGGTGAGAGGACATGAAGCACAAGTGGGCCACAAACCAGCCACAGCTGGATCACATTCAATTTCTGCAGGCGAGACAAGGTTGAGAATATTGCCTGGTCGAGGCCCACCCGGCTCCTCCCTCCAACTAACCGACACGCTGGATCCAAAATTCAAGCCAAAGGGAGAGAGGGCACTGAAAGTCATTGGCTGCCACTTGCCAAGATGGATGCATTTTCCAGGGTGGTTTTTCCAATAGGCAATTATGTTAAATCCATCAAGAAACGAGGCCTTACAATGAGAGTTGTGACTTTGATTTTAAATATTGTGCCAATCAGAACGAGAGCCTTTGTTCCCCTGTCAAAATCATTTATACCAAGTTCTAAGAAAGAAGAGGAAAAAGAAGTGTGATGCTATTGATTGAAAGCATATGGACCACGGGGCTCGGGAGAACAGCCAGCTCCCTGGCCACCTGGACTGTACAATCTGTTGAAATCTCATTCCTGCTACCCTGCCTGAGAATCCCGTGTTGGCAGATCAATAGGCAAAATATGGGAGGGGTCTTTAATCTGCCATGGAAACCCCAAACCCATAATGTGAGAAAAATCGTGGTTAGAAAGTGACTCATTAAAACAAAACCTGGGCCAGGTATATAGTGGCACATGCCTGTAATCCCAGCGACTTAGGAGGCTAAGGCAGGAGGATCACAAGTTGGAGGCCAGCTGCAGCAATTTAGTGAGGCTCTAAAGCAACTTAGCAAGACCCTGTTTCAAAATTAAAATAAATAAATAAATAAAAAGGGCTGGGGATGTAGCTCATTAGTAAAGCATGCCTGGGTTCAATGCCCCGTGCCAAAAAAAAACCAGACCTGGTGATGATGCTCAATGGTAGAACACTTGCCCAGTATATGTGAGTATACTGAGTATATCTGGGTTTGATCCCCAGAAAACAAACAAGCAAAAAACAAGAAATCCTTGCTCTGGACCTTGATGGTGCCACTATTCTGACGGGGTGTTAGGAAGAAAGGGACAGATGAGGCCAATGAGTCTGGATAAGTCATTGCTGGAGAGACAAGTTCTCCTGGGCCACCAAGGCATTTCCCAACCCAGTAAAAGCACTGCTGCCTGGTTTCCCAGTTAGATACTTCCCAAATGCCTGCCGTAACCCAGGCACCGTTAGTATCAGAGACTAGGGGTAGAGACAGGTTCAATATGACATCTGAGACTCAGCAGCGAGTGAGATTGACAGGTGGACGGATAAAGTATAATACCAGATAACTAACACTGAGAATAAATAGAAAAACTGCAGATGGAATCTAAAAGGAGCGACTCCTTCAGCAGAGTCAATCAGAAGAGTTCTCAGAAGGAAGGAAATATTCAAGCTGTGTCTGAAAGAGCAACTTGAATTGCCAGGCTGCAGGGAAGGTATCTCAAGTGAAGAGGCCAAGTTCAACCAAGAGGCCAAGGTGAGCGGGGTGAAGCCTGGAGGTCTGGAGCCGAAGGAGATCCACGAGGCATACCTGGCCCTATTCCCCACATTTCCCCAGAGTTGGCACAGGGCTGAGCAAATACCCACATCCTTGCTTCACTGGCTAACTAACTCATTTTAAGGGGTGAGGGCAGGGAAGGCCGAGAGGCCTCAGGAACAGCAGGAATGGAGAGTACAATCCTAAGATGTTAGAGCATGGCAGGAAGAAAATATCCCTGTCCTGGTTTGGAAGTGGCCTGGACAGTTGTAACACAGTTGCTATCAAGGGCCTGCCCGCCCTCTCCTTGCAGAGGAGCAGATAGCTGAGTGCCCAGCCCCCACCATCCACAGTGCAGCCTCCATTTCCACTCCCCACTTCCCCTTCCTGGTTTCTGCTCTGAGTCGCCGTTCCTTGCCGTGGAGAGCTCTGGGTTCAAGGAAAGACAATTGCATTTTAACGTTACCTTCAGCAAAACCAAGTTGAGAATGTTCAATAAACTCTTTCTCTGTGAAAAATGTTTGGAAAGGGGTATTTTATTTAACCAAATACTGTAGTTAAATGAAAATTGCTAATATAGATCATGCACGCACAAGTTGCAAATTTTGAAAGAATTAGTGTTTAATAAAGTGCACCTAATCCCGAAGCCCTATGAGACATTTTTTAGTCTTTCTTTAGTGTGCATGTATATGATTCATTTCTTTAAAACTCAACAGTCTTTCAGAGAACCTAACTTATTTTCTGGTTCTGGGAAAACTCAGCATTCAGGATATATGGCATTTTAACACATGTGATTTTTACAACAAACTATTATCAACCTATAAAATAATCCGAAACAAAGGGACACCACTTGGGGAAGATCCACATAATTCCTTCACTCGCTCAGTAACCATTCAGCATACTCCACCCCATACAGGACACAGAAGGTAGAGAAAGACCAGGTCCACTCTTCCTCATCGAAAAATGGACTGCAGATCTATTTTTAGTAATATTTGGAACATGATTACTAATTGCAATAATTGAAATAAGATGCAGAAGAGAAAGTGCTCAACTGTGACCTGAACAGAGTGTGTGTGAGGAAGGTTGACCTGGAGATGTCACTCAAGGAAGCCCCAACGTGTGACAGGTGCACTCCCAGGCACCATGCTGATGCTGGGTGGAGACAGAGGGTGGGGACAGGCCCCGCGGAAGCCGCCCCCCACCTGTGCTGCACAGGGGTCCTCCTTGGGCCTCTGGAACCGACAATCACAGCCCTCTACACTTTGTAATATCTCAACTCCCACTTTCTCTGTGTTTAACCCTAATTTGAGGTGGGTCTGGAAGACGTGGTCTCCCTCGTCTCCCCTTGCTGCTCAGACATTGGTCCCCCACAAGTGGCGGTCACCACGTGTGACGTACCGTATGGCTGGATTGCAGCCATGGCCAAGCAGATGAACTTGAGGAGGGAGACAGATAGGAGCAAAGTCACATGCTGTCTGCATGGAGAGAGGGACGGCAGTCACGATGCTCTGAGAGCAGTGTACCCACGGTGTCATTGCGGCAGGGCCATCAGTAGGGGAGGGCGAGGCCATGTGGGTATCTGGAGGGAAGAGCAGGTGCAGGGGCCCTGAGAAGGAGGGACTGGGGCTGAGGGTGAGGACCTGCAAGGGGATCACTGAGGAAGAGGGGAAGCCGGGGAGGTAACAGCAACTGAGGCCAGAGGGGCAGCCAGGAGCTTGACCCTCTGAGGCCCAGAAGCCTGCAGTCAGGTCCCAGGCTGGACCTGCCCCAATCAGTTTGCATCTGTGTCGGGTTGCCCTGGTGGCTGGGTAGGGATCCGATCACATGAAGGAAACAGTGTGACAGAGGGACTGATGAAGGAGCAGGCACTGCCCCCAGGACAGAGAAGATGGCGGCAGGTAGGTAGCAGGGAACAATTGCTTAGTGACAGCCTCATCAGCATCTGCAGCCATCGGTGGACAGTAACCAACACGGTGCTGCAGGTGTTCTGAGCCCTGGGTCACCATGCTGGAGAAGTGGACGCTGATTATTCAATAGTAGCAATTAGGCCAGCAGCTCAGCAGCAGGGGTGCAGAGGGGCGCTTGTATTTACACCCCGCTTTTCCTAAGGAGGATCCAAGCCTCTGAATATTTCCTGTGCACCTTCGCCTATTAAAAAGAAGCACGTGGGCCTCCAGCAGGGGATTATGTGCAGGAGGTCATTACACCAGAGAAATCCGCCAGAACATCAGCAATGCTGAGAAAATTTGAAAAATTGAGTGCAAGTGAAGTCGGAGGGAAAGATTTCTCATTGCAGATTCGTGAGAACCAAGACTGAAAGCCAATGAGGTGGACTCGCGGCTGGAATGCCAATGCCAGGGACGGAGATGGAGCACGTTCAGGACGAGCCTCCTGGTGCTGCAAAGGGGCTTTGCTCAGTGGCCTGCAGTCCTGCTGAGGCAGGAGCCCACTGAGCCCTGGGGACGGCCAGTGCGCAGCTCAGTGTGAAAGCCTGAGAGGATGAGAGGTAGGGACACTAGGTAGGAGGCAGGTGCCGGCCACCTGAGCCCTGCTGTGTGGGCCCTGAGCAAAGAGGACAGGATCAGGTGAGTACTGACTACATGAGAAGTGGAAACCTGCCTGTGGTGCAGGAGAAAACACCCACCCAGAGAGGGACACCGGCCACGGGAGGGAGGCTCCGGCCTGCACCTGGAGGTTGGAGCTTCTGGGAGGGCAGTGCCACACTGATACCTTCCCCCTGGATGGCACAGAATCTGGTGTGAACACCAGCCTCCATGGTCCAATAGCAGCCCCTTCAAACTCAGGTGACCCAGAACCTCAGAACGTGACTTCACCTGCAAAGAGAGTCTTTGCAGATGTCAAGATGAGGTCATATGAGATTAGGGTGGGCCTCATGGCCTATGAGTGTGTCCTTGTGAGAAGGGAAGGGGACACACAGAGAAGAGGGTGTGACAGCGGAAGCAGGGCTTGGAGTGTGGCACCTTTAAGTCAAGGGACGCCAAGGAGAGCTGCGAGGAGGCAGGGCGGAGCCTCCCCTGGAGCTGTCACGGGGGGCACAGCCGGCAGATGCCTGGATCTCAGAAACCCAGAAAATGAACTTCCACTGTCTAAAGTCAGCCAAGCGTGCAGCAGCGTGTGACAGGAGCGTAGGAAAGGAATGCAGCTCAGGGGGACCACATGAGTGGACAGCGGACAAGGTGGGAACCAGGGTCTGGTGCTGGAGGACCAGGTGTACTGCGAGGAGCAGGAAGAGAAGGGGTCGCTTCACATGCAGCTCATGGAAGAGGTAACGTTTGGTTAAAGCCACTTCCTCCTAGAAGGCACCTCTTGGCCCAGGATGGACACCAAGGAAAACCCAGGGCCTCTTCATCCAAGAGGATTCAAAAAAATCCCAGGAGTCCTAGGCCAGCCTGGGCAAGAGAGTGAGACCCCATCCCTTTAAAAAATACACACGCGCGCGCACACACACACACACACACACACACACACACGAATGGCAGGCCACAGGAGAAACAGGCATGCAAAAGCAAGTGCAGCTTCTTGGACAGATGCCCACGGCAAAGGCCCACTTCAGTCCCTGTTGCTGGGCCTCTGCGGGCCACATCCCCATCTGTGATATCACCAGGTCCCTAAGACACCCCTTGTTAAACACCAGAAAAATAACCTGCGTCAGCTCCCATACTGTGATGGCCACTTACAATGACCCCAGCCATGGTGACTCCCTGAAAGGAGCATCTGCTGGACTGTGGCCATGGGAGGCCCGAGCCCGTCCTGCAGCACAGGGAGCAGCCATGTCTCGGAGCAATTAGCCGACAGGGTCTCCCAGCGACTGGGGCACCAGGTCATCCATCTTCATACTTTTTTCCCCATTAAATTTGAAGGGGGAGGAAGAGAGGGAAGATAATGGAGGGAAGCAATCAGAATTTTTCAAAGTAATTGGGCTTGATTGGTCTTTTCATTTGTCTCGAAAGATTTGTCTGCTATCATGATTAGGAGACAAAATATCCTGAGGTCTCAACAGCCAGCCTCCTCCCAGAACCTGGACCCTGGCTGCCCCAGTCCTAAAGCCACTCCGTGCCTCCCTCTCACTCCTGCCATGTCCAAAATGGGAGCCAGCAAGCTGCGGGACCAGAAAAGGCCCTGCCTAACTCTTGTCAGTGCCAGCTGTGGGAAGGGGCTGGTCCCTGGCCCACCATATGTCAGGCACCATGATGGGTCCTGGCACCCTGAGATGAGGAAGACCCAGGGGCACTTTGTGAACCAGCAATTGCTGCAGAGAAGGGGGAGATGAGAGAGAAGGAGCAGTGACAGAGAAGTCTCTGTCAAGACAGGTGAGCTGAGTGTCGGAAGTCTGGGAAGGATCCTCCAGGAACAAGAGGGTGGCCTTTGAGGCAGGAGAACCCTGAGCAGGCGGTGGCTGTTCAGCTCCGTCCTATGGTGTCCTGGGTGGGAAAATGGCAGCTGAAGCCATTCTCTCTTGGGGAAGGAACCAACAGAGGGACAGAGGCCGTGTCCAGCTGGCTTCAGATGTTCGAGGTTGAGAGCATCCTGGATTCTAGTCTCAGCTCTGCCCCGGGGTCCCTGTCACTTTCCACTCAGGGGCCTGTAGATCAGGATGATTTGAGCTTGATACACCAAGGGGCAAGCTGATGCCTCATTTGCCTTCTGAAGAATCAGCATCCGGCTCTGCTCCACTTCAGGATCTCAGCAAGAGCTCTGACAGATACCCCAGCCCGCGGGCACGTGCCTGCAGCCACCCTTCTCAGGAGGTGCCTCTTGAACCAAATGCAATATACAGCACGTGGGCTGGGGCCAGTCCCAGTCCTGAATCATCTCAGGAGGGACTTCTGGTCTGACCCCAGCAGACACTGCCTGACACTCACTCCCCAAGCAAAGGTGCCCCTATGTCCCCTCTGGCCACTTCTCTTGGTGATTGAGGGTCATCACTTTGGGTGTTACTCTAACATCTAACAACAAACCCAAAGCCCGTGATGCCCACCCTTTGCATGAAGAGTGACAGTGTCCCAATACATCACACTTGCTTTTTAAGCTCACAACCAGATAGAGCAGACCAGATGGGCGAGGACCAACTAGAGGACCCCCGGCTACTCCCATAAGCCAAATAAGAAAGAAGTCAGAACCAAAGAGGTCCAAGGTGGAAAAGGAGACAGGAAGTTGGCCAAAGAAAAGTGTCCAGCTCTGGGCCAAGGTCCCACAGGAGAGGAGACGGAGTCAGTCAGGGGTCGGAACCTCAAGGGCAAGGAAGCCCACCAGTGACTCGACAGGCAGCATGGAGACGTGGGCTCCTCAGGGGAGGATGGCCCAGTGCCTCTGCAGGGCTTCCTTCTTGACTCCCCTCCTGCCCAGAGCCAGAGCTGGGCTCAGGGCTCGGCTGGGCCTGCGCACAATGCAGGAGAGGAGAGGAGAGCTGCCCGACGCGCTGGGAGGCAGATGCCTGCCGATTCCTACCTGAGCAACGCTCGGGAAGTTGTCCGTGCCAGGGGCTCCAGCAGACCCCTGTGCTGCTCAACACCCCTCCCAACCCCAGTTAATGACAGACAGTGACTCTTCTGCCACAGGCCCCCCTTTAACAGAACATGGCTTGCACGAACAACTCAGAATAACAGAGCTTCCTGGCAGAGTGTCCTTAAGTAAATCTCATTAAAGGCCTAAAATCAAAGTCCACGTGGGTCTCAGATAATCCTTCCCCTCGACAGCCAACTTTGCCAATTGCTAGAGGACTTAGAAGTTCAACTGGAAAGCTGCCTTGTAAATGCATAGGATGAGTCAAGGAGAACATCCTGTGAGTGGCAGGTCCTCCCAGCAGCGCCCCTGAGGCAAGTCCTGCACCCGAGTCCAGGGTGTCTGCTCCAAAGGCTTTCTCCTCCAGAAGGGCTCTGACGGTCAACTCCAGCCAAGGCAGAAGGGACTGGCACCCAGAGGAAGTCAAATTGGCTGACCGCAGCCCCAGTCACCAGAGCAGAGTCGCAGGGAGGAGGGCTGGCATTTAGGAAGCATCTCCTGTCCCTGGGAGGGTGGGTAAGGGAGACACAGCTGGGAGAGAATGAGCAGGAGGTTGGTGCCAGGCCTCCTGCCCACGTGGAGCTGCCCCAGCTCAAGCGGACATGGGCAAAGGTCCTCCTGCCCTGTCGACGTCCTGAAGTTGCATCCTTCCTCCTCCGCCTCCTCCTCCTTCCTCCTATGGACACCTTGCCATCCTCCAAGGCAGGGTAGACCAGTCTGACCATGGCACAGCATATAAAGGTTAACCAAAACATCCCCCTGTGGAACCTCAAAGCTGAATAGAAGTGTTTCAAAACCATTCCTTCCCGATAACAACAGAAACTGATCTCAGAGATCTGTCTCCTCAGAGCGGGTTTCACCAAATGCATTCTGGAAAATTCTAACTGGCACTGCAAATCCCTTCTCCAATAGGACCGTTGGACTCCAGTGGGTATGAGAAAAAACCACCCGGGGAGTCGTGATGCTGCTTATCAAATTAACCTCCGCGGGGTCTGGTGCCGCAGCCACCCACTGAATCACATCTCCCAAGCTCATTGGACCAGAGGACACATCTTCCAATTCTTGTCTATTAGCATCCAACAAGAGAGTCTTCATGCAATACTCTCTGGAGGAACTGATTTGGAAAATTATAAAGGAAGGGTGGGGTCCAGCCTTCTTACACTGGGCTTCAGAAGTTCAGGAACGTTTAGCAAAAACAGAAGCTGTAGGTTTGTGTGCATGTTTTGCTTTGCTTTTGTGTTTGGAGGTCAGAAGACCCTCAGCTCCCACAGATTTCCAGCAGGGCTGTACCTGCTGTACCAGGAGGAGAATGGCTGATCCAAGCTGATGTCCTCACTGGCAGTTACTCAGGAGGCGGGCTGGACCCGCACCTCCCCATCTCTTTGCATAATGAGAACACTAGACATCGCACCAGGCTCTGTATGGTATCTCTGGGGGACTTGTACTTGCAACCTAATACAGACTCTTTTCTTGCTTAATATATATTAAAATTCATTTATAAAATGTGTAAAGAGTAATCACACCTTTATAAATAGTCCTTCCACACATACGCATAAAATAAAATAATATTGCCGCCCCCACCAGACAGATTTGGAAATTAACCAAAACAAATTATAGCCTGAATCCTCTTCTCACATCTCCCTACTCCCTGTCCCCTTCGTATCTTGGTAGCTCCCACAGTCCTCCGCAGAAGGTCTTCCCTCTTGTCCCTTCTCCCTTCTCAGCCTGCCCTGTCCTGTCCCCCTTTACCCTGGCGACCCAGGACCCACGGACCGCTCTCTATTCTGCAGTCACTATTAGTGATAGCAGTTCTTCTGCCATAGAACCAATCCCCTGGGCGCATGCCCGGAGGGGATCTGTTCCCTTTGATGCTGGCAGGGTCTGAATCGGGAGTCAGAATCTGGTTGCCTCCCATGGAAAGGGCAAGTCTCAGCAAGTTCAAGACCAGTCTGAGCAACTTTAGGAGACCCAAAATAAAAAAGGGCCGTGGATGCAGCTCAGTGCTAGAGCGCCCCTGAGTTCGATTCCCAGTACTGGGGGAGAAAAGGTAGGTTTCAGGTTGTTCAAGAGGGCTGAAAAGACCCAGAGCATGGGACACAAAACTCTCAGCCAGGACCTTCAGATCATTCTGACATGGGAAGATGTTGGCTTCGCTTAGCAATAAAGGGAATACAGGAAGACACACTTGGACAGTGAGAAATAAATTTGGGTTTTAATAAGTTGAGCCTGGAGTTCCTTTCAGCTTGGTCATTTCTGATAAGCAGTTGAAAAAACAGTGCTGGTTCTCAAGAAAGACTTGAGTTACATAATAAGATCTGGGATTCACAGGCACATGATTGGTGGTAATTGGTGCTGTAGGTAGGAAAGAAATTCCCCCAGGAGCACACAAATGGTGGTAACTAAGCCAAGAAAAGGAGGAGCTTTGGAGACAGGTCAGACCTGGGTTTATCCCATGGCTTTATTAGCTAATTAATGAGCAAAACTGGGGAAGTGGGCCTCTCTGAGCAGCAAGGACCTCATCTCTGGCCAGCACAATTCTGTAATAGGTACTTTGCAGAGTTTTGTTTTGTTTTGTTTTGATTTGTTTTGATTTTTTTTTTTTTTTTTGGTACCAGGGATTAAACCCAGAGGGACTTAACCACTGAGCCACATCTCTGGTCCTTTTTATTTTTTATTCAGAGACAGGATCTCACTAAGCTGCTTAGGGCTTCACTAAGTTGCTGAGGCTGGCTTTGAACTCTCGATCCTCCTGCCTTAGCCTCCCAAGCCCCTGGAATTACAGGCACTCGCCACTATGCCCAGCACTTTGCAGGAGTTTTGCAAGTTGGTCCTTGCATTCTTAGAGCCATGAAAGAAATAGAAGTTCTTAAGTTGGAAGAGGAAGTATCATGGTCAGCCAGGAGGTCGTTTAAGACGAGATCACCACACGTGCAAGATGAGATCCAGCACGGGAGCAGCTAAGCAAACCCATGGAGGAGGACCTGAGATACTGGGTTGAAACTAGAACCCTGGGCAAGAAGCATCAGCCAGAGCAGAGTGCTGACCTGACTCTGTCTGTGACAGGCACACACTCACATGGAGGAGGCAGAGGCTGTGATCAAGATGTCAGCACCAAGCTGGCAATTAGCTCACAGCTGGAGGCTAGTGAGGCAGCTGACCACCAGGAGCTCCCTGGCTGTGGTTCCAGGAAGGAAGCAAAGCACATATCACATCTGCTCTTTGTCCTTTTGGGGTAACAAAGTAGGAATTAAACCATTCTGATACTTCAAGCTATTTCTGAAAAGTCCTAATGTATAGTCTGATGCCAAAATGTCCCAAGCCCATATTATATACCGGTACAGACTAGAGAAAGTCAGCCAGGAGGTAAGAGAGGGCAGCAAGAAAGAAACTGTAGGGTGCAAGGTCGAAAGGAAATTTTTTTAATGGAAAGCCTGGAGTATCTTTCTAAGCTGAATAAAGAAGCCAAGGTGGAGGATACTGTCATAAAGAAAAGGAGGAAAAAGCTGTTGAGGCAACATTGTTGCAGGAAAGAGGACCAGGATCAAGGATCCAGCGGAACAGATTCATCCTGCAAAAGGGCAGGAGACCTGCCTCCCTCTGAGGCAGCAGGCAGGAAGGCAAGGTTGAGACATGTGTTTTCCCAAGAGGGCAGGAGGTGGATGGAGCCCTCTCTGGGGAGGCTGTTTGCTTGGTGAAATAGGAGACAGCGTCATCTACTGAGAAGTGGAAAGGTGGGGAGGAGGTGGGAAGGAGGGGTAGAGGCTGGACTAGCTACCCAGGGAAACACCAGAGAGGCATCGGGTGTACGTCACAGGTTGGGGACATTTGGCGGTGGCTCCTCCAAGGCTGGGGACCATGGGCTTTACAGGGAGCCCACCTGCAGCATGGTGGGGCTGTGTTCCACTTCTCCAGCAACCAGGACACTTCTTCCACCAGAGAACCAGGGACCTGGAGGGGAAGCCTCAGCCTGCACCCCACGTTCCTCAGCCCTCTCCAGTTCCCATTGACGAAGGAAACCTCAAATGTCAGAAAGTCTGAATTCCAGCACTGGAAAGTGAAAACAGGCAGCTGCTGAAGAAAAAGAAACCCACATACCAAAGTGTGAATCCCTGAGACTTCTGTGCAGGGTGGGTTTTAGTTCGGGCTGTTCAAGTCGTTCCACTACTTTTTCTGGTGGCGTAGTTGGGCTGGCTTCTGTTTGATTGATTGGGGGGAAATGGGTTTTCTTTTCATCCATGGATGTTTTGCCGACCTAACCTGAGCTCCCAGGTTGCCTAGGTTTTACCCAAGCCTGAGAACCTCTTGTCACCCCAACCCTGTGCACTGAACATGGTTTTTATCTTCCGTACCTTACATTTTAACATTTAGGGGAGCTTGTAGACCCAGGGCGGGGCTGCCCCTCCCAGGCCTGGCTAATTCCTAAAGACAGTGAGGAGAGGGAAGATTCTCAGGAGAGTGACTGTTATGCCTCCACCTCCTTCCCAAACTCACTCACCAGGACTGGCTGCAATCCACCCAGGGCAGAGCACCAGGCAGCTGGGGACGGCCGTTCAGCCCACCAGAATTACCCAACTGCAATGGTCTGGATGTGAGGTGTCCCCCAAAAGTTCTTTTGTTAATTCAGGAATATTCAGAAGTGAGATGGTTATGGGGTCACGTGAGTTGTGACCTAATCAGTCCATCCCAGTTTGAATGGACGGCTGATAGTAACTGTGGGCAGACGGGGAGTGGCTGGAAGAAGCGGGTCACTGGGAACACCTCCTGGAAGGATTCTCCTTCCCTGGGCCCCTTCTCCTTTCTCTGGTTCCTGGCTGCCAGGAGGTGAGCGGCTTCCGCCACTACACCCTTCCTTCCACCAAGCTGCTCTGCCTCACCTTGAGCCCAGAGCAATGGCATCGGCCAACTAGGGACAATATCTTAGAAACTCTGAGTGAAAATGAACTTTTGCTCCTCTAAGTTGTTCTTGTCAGGTATTTTGATCACAGCAAGGGAAAGCCGGTTCACACTAATGCATCCTAAACTGCCGCCCGCCCTGCCTTGCTGGTTTCTCTGCAGGAAGCTGAGCGGGGCTCTGGCCCCAGCTCTCCCCTGGCCTCCCAGCCTCTCCCTCTGGTCCCGCCAGAGACAGCACGGCCACCTTCTGTGGGGGAGATAAGTCCCAAGTTCTCCTCCCAGTGGCACTGTCCTCTCTGAGGTTCACTCCGTCCCCTTCATGAGTTAAACGCTGTGGGTATGAGCGAGCCACCCCCCCCCCCCCCCCCCCCGCCTTCCCCAGCCGTCCCCTGCCTCTGTCATCCTGCCTTCCGCTCACATGCGGGGCCTTGACAATCCCGCAGTGGGTGGAAGCCGAGCCAGTCTGACAGCGCCACACACCACAGGGCCCAGATGGTCCTGAGCAGCGTCAGCCCCGAGCAGCTCACACCCCGCGGCTCCTGGATTCACACCTCCGACTGTTTTAACTAAAATGTCCCTGAATCCACCAAAAAGAGAGAAGTCTGCTAAGCAGACATTTTTAAGAAACCTGAACTCTCTCTGTGTAAACGGGAAGCAGCCACCTACACCCCCACAGCCATATGCCAGCGTCTCGTGCCGTCTACTGCAACACACGGCCACCCGTCTGGCCTCGGCAGGATCGCTGGTGCATGCAGGGGCGACCTGGCCTTTGGTGGATGGAGAGGGGTCGTGCACGGGAGCCACTTGCTGTTAGAACAAGGGGAATCGCTCTCTGTCCGTGAGCGAGCACAGGACAAACCGGGCGAGGGCTCCATTAACCCCCGCACTGATCTAACCTCCAGGATGGGACCTGCTGTCCTCTGCGCTCTCAGTAGGAAATGTGGATGCACCCATGCCCATGCCCATCACACACGCATGCACACACATGAACGTGCACATGCAAACACACAAATGCAAAGCCTTAGGACAGGAAGGAACAAGAGAGTTTAACCATTGGGTCAACACAAATGGAACCCCAGGTTCCTAACCCAGGCAGGACCTCCGGCTCTTACAGAGTCCTTTGTGTGAGGATTTCCTGGGATCCTTGGGTTCTGTCATGCATGGCACCTTCCATGTCTTTTCGAGCCTCCTTCTCTGGGCCTCCTGAATTGGAGGCAGCCACATATAGCTGTCACCATGTGGCAATGAAGCACTGCTACCACCCCTCCAGAATGCCACCATCCTAGGGCCATCGGGCCTACTACATCCTGTTTCTACTTCACGAACATTCTCTCCTCTCCCTCCCTCTACAGCACGGATGCAGGAATCCAACAGATAGATATGGACCAAGGTCAAGTTCAAGGGAAAGCCTCCAGCATTCCCCTGGCCACAGAAGCCATCTTTCCAAATCCAGACCCACCTGGCTTCTGGTTAGCAGGCATGAATGCTAGTGGGCTATGAACACCCCCCACACACACCAATTTATTCATCACACACACCCAGACGGGGCTGAGTTCCACTAGCAGACACAGTTAGCTCAAGTGCAGAGCAGCCATACGCCCCACCCCACACACACACAGAGACTTTATATTTAGTTAACACCGGCACAAGATCCATACACTTCCTAGAACATTTGCAAATTAAAAAGGGGTCTGAAGAACTTGGAAAGGGCAAAGGAACAAGGGGACAAGGATGTCGTCATTTGCTAAGGGCTTCCACTCTATCCTCAGTGACCAGATGGAAGGCAGTTGGTAAAGCAGCTCACAAAGGGGAGAGCAGCCCCATGTCCCACTGTGACCCTCCAGCAGTACATGACAAAAAAAGCTGATGGAAGGGGCCAGGTGGGTCCTGCAGTTTCCCACAATGCACCGACCACAGAGGCCTGAGTTATCCTCCTTCTCCCACTTCCCCCAAATCATTCACTCGGCTGACATTTGCTGAGCATCTGTCTGGTCCCAAGCCCTGCACTGGGGTTGTGGATAATGTGGATACAGAGGCGGGGAAGGCTGGATTTTGGCTCTCTGGTGTTTATTCTACAGGGAAATGCCTCCATCTAAAATGAGTTGGGACAAAGCTGAGTTGGGGAAGGTGCTGGAAGGAAAACGTGAGGCCCGATTTAGGAGCACCCGGGATAAGTGAGGAATATCTTCCCCACGTCTCAGTGGTGCATCTCACTGAATAGACACTTGCACAGCCAGAGGGCAGGTTGCAGGATTCTGGAGAGAGTGGAAATGGGGAAAGGACCTTACAGTTTTGCACGGATTCTGGTGGCATGTGGACATCCTAAAATTTCACCAGAAACTCCTTACTGGGCTGAGTGCCAGACAGAAGTATAAATGAATCACCATGATCTGAACCAGTGGGACACTCAAGGTCCAAGGGACCTTAGTAGACCAGGAGCATCAAGCAAAAGAGTCACACTGTTTTCTCCAGTAGACATTCCTGAGCTGACCACCTACTCTGTCTCCTCTGTGACTGCCACCTACCTGTACCAGGAAGGCCTCTGACTAGGATGAGGAGGTAGGTGCTGTAGGTGGCCCAAAGCAAAAGGGATCAGCAGACTTGGTCTCATCAGCCCTGTCGCCTGCCAGGTACAGAACGGAAAGACCAGGCAGCAACCTAATGAGCTCAGCTCACATGTGTACCAGATCATTTGGGGAATTTATCCTGGGGGAGATTCGCTGTCTTATCTGTCATACGAGAGCATTAAACCAGGTGATAATTTCCAAAGTGCATGTATTAGTCAGCTTTTCATCACTGTGACCAAAATACCTGACAAGAACAATTTAGAGGAGAAAGGATTTATTCTGATTTGTGATTTCAGAGGATTCAGTCCCTGGTCCACTGGTTTCAAGTCAGAAAGGTGGAGGAAGGGCGTGGTGGAGGAGGGCCGCTCAGCTCACGGCTGCTGGATAGCAGAGAGAGGGAGAGAGAGAGAGGAGAGGGTCAGGGATAGATGCAGCCCACAAGGCCATGCCCCAGTGACCTACCTCCTCCAGCCACACCCCACCTCCCTGTGCTTTTCACCATTTCCATTCAAATTATCAACCTATCAAATGGACGGATCCACTAAACCCTTGTGATCTGATAGATTCACTTCTGAACATCGACACAGCGCCTAACACAGGAGATTCTGGGGGACGCTCCAGATTCCAAACCATCATAGTCCACTTAAACAACTGATTTGTAGCCAAAATGCCTTTGGAAATTGAAGTCAAGGATCCCCGCGTGCACTGTGGTCAATTCTGTCACAGGGGTCACAATTGTTCATCGTTGGCTTTTATGGAGAGTCTACTGGGAGATCTGGGGCCTCGGGTAGAAAACTGAGCTCTGGTCCAGGGGTGGTGTGGTGAGAATCCACACAAAGCAGGTCTTTCCAGCATCTTCTTCCTTATGTCAATCACCAGAGCTCACAGACATACTGCTGCAGTGTGGGTCTTAAGTGTCCCCCAAAGGCCCACACACTCAAGGCTTGTTTCTCAGCCCAGAAAATGTATGGGAAGGAAAACGCAGCAGCGGTCAGCCTGCAGACCACCTTGGACTCAAGGAAAGAAGGGCCCCTGCCCACCTTATAAACCATGCTTGAAATGGACTCCATGCCTCCAAACCTGATTTACTAGGACGTGCCTCTGGACATGGTCCATTCCAGACCAAGGCTGTGAATTTCTCAGCTGGACACAGGATGCCCTTGAAATGTCAGGGAAGAGGAGGGGAGTGTGCTGGAAGACGTTCTCTGCCCAATCTTAACCAAAAAAGATGGAAAGAAAAAGGAGAGAAAGGGGTAAGTCATTCGGGGAAAACAGAAACCAAACAAACCACTTGACCAGGGTCACGGGGGTGAGGGCAGGGAGGGAGGAAGGGAGGCACTTGGACCACAAGGAGGATGGGCAGCCGGAGATGCTCCCGACAGATGCGCAGAACACAGCGAGCCCAGAAGTGGCTCTTTCCTCAGCAGCCAAGACAAGGTCAAGAGTCGGCAACTCAAAGGCAGAGAGGCTAAGAGCCCCGATTGTGACGTGGGTTGGAGACAGAGCTTCGGTATGGCCAGGCAGGAGCCGTCACAGCTGCATCTGTGACACTCTGGCTGACCCCAGCACATTGCTGGGGACGCAAGATGCCACTCACACTCACTTACCAGTGTGTCCTCGAGAGCACAAGCCACTAGGTCCCAATAAATTTCAAGGACCTCTTTGAATATTTCTGTGCTACTGAACTCCACTGCCCTCGTGACGTTTGAGGAGTGGACAGCGAGCTGGAGACTGGGCAGGTTTCTATTTGGGGAGAGAGAGCAATTCCATTAAATCTGGATTGAGTGGCAATTTTCAAAAGGGCTTCTCTTTGCTCTCAGGAAACATTGTCAACTTTTGACTTCTCTGCATAACAGGCGGTGTCAGAACCACTGTAGACAGCAGAGGAGATACTTTGTGGGACATGAGGAGGTGTCCTGTCTGTGATCTGTCCCCAATGCAACTGTCAGGATGGGCCTCTTAAAACCTCAGTCAGGCTGTGTCCCAATGGTCCAAATGGAACCCTCAGCACAAAAGCCACCTTCTCACTGTGACTTCCAAAGGTTTATGTAGGGGGACCCCAATTCACTCCCCACTTCCTTTCTCCTAAACCACATGCTATTATTGAGCACCTTGTTGGGCTCTTTACAGTGTCTACCCCAGTCCCAGGGCCTTAAATAGCATCCCGAGTATGCAACTGTAATTCCAAGTGAGGACACAGACAGAATTCCAAAGAGAGGCCAAGCCTAGGTCTGTCTGAACACTTCCACCTCCGCATAGCACCTCCTCACACAGGATCCTGCAGATGGCAAAGTCAGGTGCAGGACAAGAACCATCAGCTGCCGTGGAGACAGACAAGTAATCAGAGCCGGATATCCAATAATCACAAACGCGCCGGCTCCTACCTGGAGCAATACTTCAAACAGACTTCCACACAGGCCCAGAGGAGAGGTCCGCGGTTATTATTCCGAGGAGCATCTGCTTTCTCATCAACTGTACACACAGCCCTCTCGCACTTCAATAAACAACCGCTTAAGTGGAATTTAATGATCCAGGGCAGACGGCCCTCTGCGTTCAAAAGGGAATTTGGAATGAAAGGTGCGTGAATCCCTGTCAATCCTAAAATGAGCCCTGCTTATCAAAGATTTAACCAGGAAAGTCCCGGCAGGTTGGGGGGGGGTGTGCACATCGCAGAGAGGAAGGGAGGGGCTTGGAGGGAACACTCCTGTGACAGGTCACCTCCACAAGCAGGATTTGCTGTCCCTTTTCCAAGGAGGTTTCTAAGGACTCAAATGAGCAAGACCACAACCAGGAAACCACTGGAAAGAACCTCCCCTCCAGGGTACCAAAGCCCCTGGAAGGTGTGCTTGGCCGGGTGACCTGGGAGTGGCTTTATCATCACTCTGCCGTCCCCTTATTCCATAGCTGGCACTGAGCGGCCTGCAAGCAGAGTGCAGTGTTGGATCACCCTCCTCTTCACTATGTCAAAGGACACAACTACAACGCCTGGGTCTTAAGATCTTCGTTGGCTTTATTTGCAATTCAAGAATGGGGAGCCGGGCGCAGTGGCGCATGCCTGTAATCCTAGCACTTGGGAGGCTGAGGCAGGAGGATCACGAGTTCAAAGCCAGCCTCAGCAACTTAGCGAGGCCCTAAGCAACTCAGTGAGACCCTGTCTCTAAATAAAATACAAAATAGGGCTGGGGATGTGGCTCAATGGCCGAGTGTCCCTGAGTTTAATCCCTGGTTCCAAAAAAAAAAAAAAAAGAATGGGGCGACATGTCTTTCCATCAAACAGGATAAGCATTGCAAAGAGCAGAGCGGAGGAAGTTGGCTGTGCACACAGGAAAATGGCTGGAGAGAGCAGAAGCGAAAAGCAAAAACTGGATGGGTCCTTGCAAAGTTATTTCCTTGTAAGGCAGGGACAGGAAGCAGAACAACGGGGAGATGACAGATTGCTAACATCAGAGCAAATTAGATTACCTTGTGTGTGTGTGTGTAAGGGTGAAGGCAGCGGGAACTCTACCACCATTCCAATGGAAACTGGCCTGTTTGGGAAATTCAGCAGTTTTCTATTTAATCCTGACTTCTGAGAAGGTCAGACAACAGCTCAGTGTCAGCTGGGTGATATGGGCCTTGAGAGTGAGTGACTTCATTTTGATTCAGCAGGATTTCTAGGGCGCAGAGCAATGGCTCAGCCTAACCAATGGCCTCCTACAATTTCTACTTAGTCATCGAATGCATCGTGTGTCCCTCTTAGATGTCATGTGATGTGGGGCAACAGGCCACCTTCACCTCTCTGCCCACTGTCAGGGCTGGGCCTGTGAGTTGCCCTGCGTCAGAGGAATGTGAGTGGCATTGTGTGCATGCTAGAACTAAGAGGGAAGCGTGCAGCAGATTGTGGTACGTCCACAACTAGCCATGCCTCCCTTCCCTGCAAAGAGTTTATATCCCCACCTGGACTTGCAGCACCTCCCTACCAGCCAAGAATATTTTCCTAGACACCATCAGACTTTGCCATATGATACGCTGAGCAGGGCAATGTCAGTGGACCTGAACACACCATATCCAAGAGGAATTTTTATGGGGGTGCAGGGGATTAAACCCACGGGTGCACTACCAGTAAGCTGCAGTCCCAGCCCTTTTTTCTAAATTTTGAGACGAGGCCTCACTAGGTTGCAGAGGCTGGCCTTGCACTTGTGATCCTCCTACTTCAGCCTGCTGAGTCACTGTGATTAAAGGCAAGCACCACATGCCTGGCCCCAAGTAGAATTTTTTTTTTAATTTTTTTTTTTTTTTTTTTTTTTTTTTTTTTTTTTTTGCGGTGCTGGGGATTGAACCCAGGACCTTGTGCTTGCAAGGGAGGCAGTCTACCAACTGAGCTATATCCCCAGTCCCCAAGTAGAAGTTTTAAAGGGTATCACCAGTTTCTACCAGTGCTTTTATTCTTTCCCCCACCATGACATTGGGGCTTCTACTTCAGCCTGGGACCCAAAAAGGGGAAAAGAAATAGAGCAGAGATACAGCCCCCCTGCAGCTTGCATGTTATTTGAAAACAAAATAAACCTTCATGATTATGAACCACTAAGATTTGAGACTTGCTTGTTACAAGGCAAAGCTGACTCATACAGCCTGTTACACTCGGATCAATGAAATCAGTGCTGAAACTTTGCCTAATGGAAGGAATCTGCCTGCAGTCCCATGTAAGCCCTCAGGCCTTCCAATCCTCATCTTTCCTGGCAAGGAGCTTCAGAGCACAATTTTCTCTACAAAAAAGCTTCTCGATGTTTTCATTAAACTCCATCATCTTCGTGAGTCATCTAACCTTGAAAGTTAATAACGATACAACAAAACAAATCCAAACCTCAGTCTGTTTAACAAGCCAAGCTTTCGACAACTAATATACCTGGACCGCAACCTCTTCTCTCTTCTCACTGCATTCTTATTGTGGCCTCTCACTAACCCTGATGGCTCCAGAGACCAGGCAAAGACCAGCAGAAGCCAGGAAAGCCAAACAGAGTTTAAAAATGGCCTACAAATGCAGCACCAGTGGTGGGGCAGAGTGCCGCATGAGGTCCTCTGACTCCTGCTTCCCTCCTATTGAGAGCAGAAGGGGCAAATAAGTGGAGGCCTCTCTGGCCTAGGAATAATTATTTTGAATGTTTAGGGGAAGGAGGTTAGAAATGTTGTTATTGTTGAAGTGATGCCCAACACCCCCAAAATAAGTCAACCCTGAGAACCTGAGAAGACCTCTAACAGTCTCCCAAAAGTGCCATTGGATGAGTTCATTTTCTGCTGCTATGACAAAATACCTGAGTCAGTGAGTTTTATAAAGAAAAGAGGTTTATTTAGCTCACAGCTTTGGAGTCTGAAAGTCCATGATGGGGCAGCCGTGTGTATTTGGAGGAAAATATCACATGCAGAAGAGGACAAGTGCATGGGGTGGCCTTGCTCTGGAACAAGCCACTCTTGTGGGAGCTCACTCGATCCATAAGATGGCACTAATCCTTCCAAGGGCAGGGCCCCCGATGGCCTCATTACCTCACACTGGGTCCCAGCTCTTGTTCTAACACTGTCACCCTGGGGAATAAGATTCTAGCACACGAGCCCTTGGGTGACACTCTCAAGCCTATCCAGCCACAGCAGCTGCCATCTCAGGTTGACTCTTCTAGGAAGCCCAGGCTCATTCGTTCAGATGGGTCCCGCCATGTCTGTTCACATGTTGGCTTTATACCTTTTTAATCGGTCATCACTGTGTTCACCCCAGGAGGGATTACTGTGCACCTCAGAATGGAGCTCAGGGCTCTGGGAGGTCTTCGTGGCTCTGTTGGTTCCTGACCCAGCATTGGTCAAGGTGAAGAGCTGACCAAAGATGGCCGGGAACAGACAAACACCCCCCATGACCTAGCCCAGGAGCTGCTGGACCAGAGACCAGGTATGCTGAATGCCAGCACCAGCCAGAGCCACGGTGAAAATACTTCTTGCAGATGACGGCGCCTGGTTTTCCAGCCCTGGTTTTGAGCTGGTGTTCACAGAAGCACCTCCAAGTCTGATGCTTGTTTGAGGTGTGTACTTTTCTACCCATATTCTCACTAGGACCTTGCTGATGGTCCCCAGAATGGAAGGCAACCCTGTCAGGTTCAAATGCACTATTTCTGTTTAAAATCAAAACTCTGGTGATTGCGTAAGAGCCGCTCACAGATTTCATAAGTGAGTGTTCCTCAGCAAGGACCCTCGGGGGTGCCGACTCGAGGCCGCAGCCACACACTCCTGCCCACGAGTGTGTGACTGTGAGACTCCAGTGCACGATTACCTACTGGATTTTGGAAAGGAGGAAAAAAATAGAGGCGTGTGCATGGGGCCCTGTGAAATCAACAGGCTGTTTCACCTCCTGCACGCAATACTTGGTTCTAGTGGGAAGGAATGATGGTGGCGTGCACACACGCTCGTGCACACACACACTCAGCGGGGTCTACATTCCCTCCTCAAACCCACAGAACAGCCACAGAAAGGGAGCCTCCAGCGCACCCTCCTGAGCCCCACGCCACAGTTCTAAGCACATGGGTGAGTAAGGAGAGACATCCGGTTTTCAGTGAGGTCAAAGCAGATGTGCCCAAATAACACTCACGGGTCCAGAAAGATAAAATTCCTGCAAAGAGGAGGATCCCAGGCCTCGTAAAGAGTCTCCGTCGGGAAAGGCGAGTGTTTGTCTGCCTCGATGTTCTCGGCAAATGAGACATAGAAATCTACCTGACTTTGCAGGGACATCCAGAGGGGGACAAGGGTGGGAGGCAGGGGTAGAGCTTCCAGTCCTTCCTCAAGCTCTCCTAACCAGACTTCAAGAATACAGGTTCTGGGTCAAAACATCCAGTCCTGCCCATCAAGATGAAGGATGGAAACCTGGCCTCTGTGTAGTCCTCTGCGATCGGCATTTTAAATGGGTTTTTGGAGCCCTAACTTCCAAACAGCGGGCGGGCAGGGGAGCCAGGGGCAGCTCATTAGTTCTGGAAGAGCCATTCCAATTACGCTCCGGTTGTCGCCGCGCTGCTGAACTGGCAAAAGGCTTTACTCGGCTGGCCCAATCCTGAAAATTGGCTCAAGAGCTGCTTAATCCAAGCACTGGCAAAGACAGGCTCTGAAGTCTTGGTCAGATAACAGGATCCCGCCAGATGCCAGTGCAGTCATTATCCTCAGCCCTACTGTCCTTCCCCAGTCCCAGGCAGGGACGCGCCAGCATAGGGAAGAAATGCAGAACGATTAAGAATCTCCGAGGTAAGTGGTGTTGCAACATAAGACCCTGCAAAAAAGAGGAATTAATAGGGCAAAGCTTGATTCCCGGCTGGGACAGGCACGGCGGGAGCACCTGCAGTTTGACAGTAAGTGGTTAATGACTCTCATCAAGTAGGGCTGAGGACAGTCACCTGAGAAGGAGGGCTTCAAGGGGAGGCGCCCGCTGCCTAGCAAATCCCAGGGACATCCACTTCTCCAGCAAATGAATGGCGGGGCCCTAAGGACACATCACTGGGATGAGATTAGCTCCGCAGGCTAATGGGCTTGGCTCTGCAAAGCCTGGAGGAGAACTTTACCCAGATCTCATTTCCAGAAAGAGGGGACGGGCCCCAGGTGGAGTCCAGCCACACGGATCTGCAGACAGAGAGAAGGAAGGTGCCTCTGAGGAGCTTTTCCAGCACTGGTACCACCAACAGCGGCGGAACTGGGACTGAAAACGGACCCCCTGGGCCCCACAGCACCCCAGGAGAGGCTCCTCCAAGGAGCAGCTCAGACTCAGAAGCGAGGGAGAGGCTGAGGGACCTCACTCCAGTGTCAGAGGGAGAGGAAGGGGTGCAGATCCCTGAAAGAGCAGATGAAGGGGGGTGTGCACAAAAGGAGAGGTGCAGAGTTGGGGGAGAAGCCCAGAGAGATGAAGAGACAGATGAGAGGAAACCAGAGAAGACACACCTCGTCACCGCGTGGAGAAGTGGTAGATCTGGAGAAGGGGAAAGGTTACTATGGGAACACCATGCAGAAAGCACGGGCTGGGTAGCTAGGCAGGCCTGAGAAGGTACCTGCAGTCCCAATGGCCACACTCACCACCACACCTGCTCACCTGGGAGACTGTGCCTTAAAGCCTCACCCAAGCTCCTGCCCCCAAACTCCAAGACCTCCAAGACCTCAGACCACAACCTGCTCTCCACAACCTCCTGCCCCAGATCTAAATCCCATGTGCCTTCCCATGGGCCACAGAGGCTGGGGAGCGTGGGCTCAGGGGCAGTGCCACTCCCCTAGGTGTTCTTGGCAGCAGAGAATCTCAGCAATCCACTCGGCCAAACTGCCACACCTCACAGGAAGTGCCCCTCTAACATCTCCAGTCACTAAGCCTCTACTTGAATCCATTCGGTGATGGGAACTTAGTCCACTGTATCACTGAGATCAACTTTCATTCTCTGACTTAGAGCTTTGCTCTGTCTCCAGGGCAGAGTCCACGTGCATGCTGCTGATCCACATGGCCTTGACCCTGTCAATGCCCTGACTCTACCTCCCGCTCCTCACCACACACACGCACACATTCCACCACCCAGTTCTCTATACTCACTCACGTCTGTCTTGTGGTATGTCTTTCCTTAACCACACATTTGTGCTCCTTTATTTCTCTACTGAGAAGCCTCCTCTTCTACCTGAGGACCAATGTTCTTTTTCAATATGGATACCCCTTCCCTGGAGTTGTTCCAAATATAAATGCTACACATCTCTCTAAGTGCCATGAGAGCATCAGAGACCTGGATGTGTTCAATGACTGGAGAATCCACACCAAACCCAAAAGCTCTCCATACTTCTCAACTCCGGCAGCAAAATCCCCTAAGTTTGGGCCAATGAAATCCCACATCCAGGCTCCCTAGGCTCTTTGGCCATCTTTAATTTTGTTCAAACAGAATAACAATAACTATTATCCAGTGAGGACTTACAATACAGTTGACACCGTTCCATGCATTCCACATATATCAACTTGGCCTATTTTCCCAGAAAGTCCAAGGTCTAGCAGTTGCTAAGGGGACAAGTCAGAATTGAAATACAGGCTGCTTCCCAAACCTATTCTTTGACCCACTCCAACTCTATATCATTTCTGTATTGTGATATCTTTCAGGAATTGTCACAGTGACTTTTCAAACATGCATGCCTCTGATCTACCAAAACCTACAGATAACTTCACAGGTAATGGTGAAATACTGAACGCTTCTCCCTAAGATCAGAAATAACACAAGAATGGCTGCTCTCACCACTACCATTTCACATCACACTGGAAATCTTAGCCAGAGCAATAAGACAAGAAAAAGAAATTAGACAATACACAGAATGGAAGGAAGAAATAAAACTCTCATTATTCATAGACATGACATAGAAAATCCCAAAGAACACTCTAAAACTTCTTAAAACCAATAAATGAGCTTAGCAAGGTTGCAAGATACAAGGCTAACACAAAAAGAAACAATTTTATTTCTATATACTATCATGAATAAATAGAAATTGAAATTTAAAACATAGAACCATTTACAATAGCACCACAAAATGGAATATGTGCAGGTATAAATCTATTAAAACAGATGAAGGGTATGTAAGCTGAAACCCACAAAACACTGATCAAAGAAATACAATGCTCAAAAAATGGGAGACTTAATATTATTAAGATATCAGTTTTCTCCAAACCAATGCAATCCAATCAAAATTCCATCAGGATTTTTGGTAGATATTGGTCAGCTAATTTCTCTGCATGAAAATAGCTGCTGCAATTTTTTTCAAAGAATAACAAAATAGAACATAAAATATCTGATTGCAAAATTTCTGAAAAGCTATCGTAAACAGAAAGGGGCTGATATTGGTGAAAGAACAGACACACAAACCCACAAAGAATAAAAAGTCCAAAATAGACCTACACAAATACGGTCAACTAAGTTGTACAAAAGCAAACTCAATTCAATGGAAAAAAGAAAAGTCTTCTTGAAAAATGGTACAGAGGAAGTTGAACATGCAAATTAAAAAATCTGAAACTTGAACTCTGAGACACTATTAAAAAAAAAAATCAGTGTTCTCAAAATTGATCATAGACCTAAATGTAACACGTAAAACTTTCAGAATAAAATAGGGGGAAATCTTTGTGATCTTGGGTTTGGCAAAGGATTCTTAGATCTAACACCAAAAGTATAATCTGTCAGAGAAGAAAACTGGTAAGTGGACTTGATCAAAATTAAAACCTTCTGTCTTGCAAAGTCACCATAAAAGATCACGAGAAGGAAAGCCACACAATAGGAGAAAATCAATGAAAATAGCATATGTGACGAAGGATTTGTATCCAGCATACAAAACCAAATCACGCAAGCAACCCTCCCAAAACTCTGCAATGGGAACACAAACATTGAAAAAATGGGCAAAAGATTTTGATACCAATGAAGAGGTACAGATGGCAAATGAGCACATGGAAAGATGCTGAACATCATTAAGCATTAGGGAAATACAAATTAGAGCCACAAGAGACCACTGCACTCATTAGAGTAGCTCAAATGTTAAAACAAAAACAAGAACAAAAAAGCACTAATATTGCATGGGCTGGTGAGGATACAGAGCAGCTGGAACTGTGGTGGGACTCCTGAACCATATAGCCACTCTGGAAAACAGTGTGGAGGTTTCCCACAAAGTTAAATATTTACATAACCCAGCAATCTCACTCCTACGTATCTGCCCAGGAAAAATGAAAACTTAGGGTTTATGCAAAAACCAGTATGTGAATAGTTATAGCAATGTTATGCATAATTGCCAAAATTGGGGTTCAATTCAGATGTCTCTCAGCTAGTCAATGGGTAAACAGCTAGTGATATATTCATATAATGTAAACCTACACAATCACAGAAAGGAACAACCATTGATACTTGCAAGATCATGAAAGGTTCTCAAATGCATGTTGACACATGAAAGAAGTCAGACTTAAGGACTCCATGCTATACAATCCCATCCAGATGGTGTCCAGAGCAGGCAAAACTACAAGAGGTGCAGAGCACCTCAGAAGTTGCCCCAGGTCAGACAGGCTGGACAACTGGGTAGGGTGGGGCTGACTACAGGGGGTGGCCCAAGGGATCAGGGGAGGTGACAGGACTACTCTACGTCTTGTGATCATGTTTACATACCTCTCTGGATTTCTTAAAACCCATTCTTTTGTACACAAAAGAATGAACTTTATTATTTATACATTTTAAAATAAATTTTAAAAAATATCCGTACTCCTTATCTCCTGGGCAATTGCACTGGTATTCTTGAAATGGCCATGGAGCTTAGAATTTCATGAGTTATATGGTTTTGTAGGGTTTTTGAGACCAAGTTGTACTTCACAAGATTTTCCAAGGTGACCTCGACATGGTGGCTTCATACTAAGGTGGAACTAATGAATATGGATGCTCTTTTTCTGATGAGGCCACAAGGTAAGGTTGCAGATTATGGGTCCACTCATCTGAAAAAAGTAAAAAAATCCCCTTATCAGTTACCTTGGGGAAGAAAGGGAGATCCTGGCGAAGGCAATGGGATTTGCAAGAGGAGCCTTGACCTGACCTTCCTTTCATCATCTTAGGTGATAGAGATGACCTCTCCCTGGGAGGCAGGTCTGAAGATCTGGAATGAACTACACCTCACCCAATACCCCTGGGCAGAATTTGATCAAAGATACGCCGCTCAATAAGCACCCACCCCCATCCCAGATGGAATCTCCCACAGAAGGTCCCAAAAGCTGGCAAGGGAAAGGGGCCAGGGCTAAGTGCTTTGCCAACATACAGATCATATTCCTGTTTCTTTGACTTTCCTTTCCTTGTCCTCAAGACTTGGATAAAATATCACTTGACAGCTGCTCTCAACAGAGGGCACAGGCCACCAAGGCCAGCATGGCGGAGGGGGGCTTCCAGAAACAGGGTTAGCTGGTGCATCAGTGGACAGAGTGTGGTTCTGCATGGTGAGCTCCTCAGAGATGCTCAGGATTCACTTCTAGAATTGATGGTGGTTTACATAGACTATGTTGAACTAGAAAAAATAGCCCATGTTTGTTTGCCAAACAGATGCGGGTTCCCTTGAGAGCACATGTCTCCTGATTTTATGTGTACAGCCAGTCTTCCTTACTAGAAAGAACACAATCGATCTTCACTGAGGTTGATGGGAGGAAATCTCCCTGTGGCCTGCTGAGAACTGGTGCTAGACTACAGGTGACCTGGTCTTTTGGGGACTGAGCTAGAATGGAGACTTCTAGCTCACTGTTTTAGTTAGCTTTTTGCCACTGTGACCAAAAGACCTGACAAGAACAAGGTAGAGGAGAGTAAATATTTAATCTTGACTCATGTTTTCAGAGATTCAGTCCATGGTTGGCCGACTCCATAGCTCTGGGCCTGAGGTGAGGCAGAACATCATGGCGGAAGGACATAGTGGAGGAAAGCAGCTCAGGACATGGCAACCAGGAAGCAGAGAGAACTCTGCTCACAAGGAACAAAATATAAACCCCACAGCCACATCCACAGTAACTTAAATCCTTCAGCCACAACTTATGTGCCTACAGTTAATACCCAGTTAACTCATCAGTGAATTAATCCACTGATTAGGTTGCAACTCTCATAATCTAACCTTTTCACCTCTGAAAATTCTTGCATTGTCTCACACATGTGCTTTTGGGGGACACCTCACATCTAAGCCATAACAATGTCTAAGGGTCAGTTGTAAGAGGCCATTTTGCACACTCCCCTTGGCTGCTTTTCTCAAGGGATGCCCTTGCCACCCCAACCAATGCATAAGTAGTGTGGGGTAACGCAGGAGTCAGGAGTCCTGAGAGTTGGTTCTGTTTCAGATCACCACCCAAACAGTCAGCCAGCCAGCCAGCCAACTAGCCAACTAGCAAGTCAGCCAACCAGCCAGCCAACCAACCAGTCAGACAGTCAACCAATCGATCAACCAACCAGCCAGCCAGCCAGCCTACCAGCTGGCTGGGAGTTACTATGGACATCCATACCTCCAAAGTACCCTGATCCTTGAAACAGGGATTCCTTGAGACAACTGATTTAATTCTCAAATACTTGGAGCTACGTTCTTCCTCTGATGCAGAGTGGGGAAAAGCACTGCACAGAAGAAAGCAGAACACACAACTCCAAGGGCAGACCAACCATGAAACTTCTGCTTACAAAGCAAGCTCAGGAAGAAAGAAAGAAAGAGAAAAGAAATAAAACACAAAACAACACAATCTAATTCAACTTAGCAGAGCACAGGGTGACCCTCCTCATCGAGGCAGGAGAGCACCAACCTCTCCCAGATGCTGGGGCAGCTGAGTCCTTCACAAGGTTCAAAGCCCAAGTCTGCACCTTCCCCCAAACCCCTTTGGTTCCAAGGCTGCTGATTTCAGTAAATGGCATCAGTTTCCTCCCAGTTCCACGGGTTCAAAACCAGCTTCCAGTCCTTACTAGGAGTGTTCAATAATAGGCAATAGGAAAGAAAAAACTGGAGAGGGGACTGAATGCTCAGAACAGCCACCTAAAAATCCTGAGTACCTGAAACCAAAGGGCCACACTGTGCTTCCCCAGGTTAAAGAACTTCTGCAAAAAAAAAAAAAAAAAAAAAAAAACAACAAAGCAAAACAAAATAACACAAAAAGCGACCAGGTTGTCTTGTCCCTGGGAACAGCCTCCTAAATCCTTGAGTGATAAAAGCCTGGCAGTAAAAGCCTAACGGACTGCTGCTGCCACCCAGGACCCTCGTCTGCTTCCCAAAAGCACATTAAAAACACATTTCCCCATTTATAAGCGACTTATGAGCTGAAATGAATGTGTCAGAACGGTTATATATATGACGGAACCTGCTAACCAAGCAAATGCTAAATTCTGCATAAGGAGAGAGCACCCCTAACTCCTTGGTAGACACTTAATGAATATTTCGAACAAAGCACCCGGCAGCTGTTCCAAGGCTCCAGATGAATTTAACGGGCTTTTATTACTGCCAGGATCAGCCTCCCTGGCTTCCTGTCATCTTCTGCTCCCTCTCACTTGTACCAGACGAACGCACTCCTCCACACTAACCAAGTGCTTGAAGTCCGTTACAGAGCCATCAGAGAAGGGGCTGATCACTGGACTGTGTAGAATAGAGTGTCCCCTCAAATGCATGTCTACCTGGAACCTCAGAGGTGACCCTCCTTGCAAACTGGGTCTTAGCAGATGCAATTAGTTAAGCAGTATTCAAAGAGCAGACAGAATCAGCCAGCGGGAATAAGGCATGGAGATCTATTTTACAGCATAGTGACTGCAGTTCATGATCAAGTAATTATATTTCAAAATTGCTGAGAGTGAATATTAAATGTTCACACCATATACTCCAAAAGTTAAGAACAGAAGGTCTTACATGTGTTAATTAGCTTGATTTAATCATTTCATCACTCAAGTGTAGATCAAAACACCACATTGGACTCTCTATGTAATTATTATTTGTCAATTAAATATAATACTTAATTTTTACTTTAAAAAAAGAAGTGTAATCATCTTGTAATCATACAAGATTAGGATGGGCCCTAAGTCTGATGATGGTGTCCCTTTATAAGAGAATAAAAGGGAGTTTGGGACATAAACAGAGAGACACAGACATGCACAAGGGGAAGATGCTGTGTCACAACAGGGGTAGAGACATGAGTGACAGAGCTACCAGACCCCTGGAGCCACAGTAGAGGAGAGAGGCAGGAAGGACCCTCCTCCAGAGCCTGGAGAGACAGTGGCCCTGGCCTCACCTTCATTTCAGAACTGTGACAGAATGGATTTCTAACTATTGTTGAAGCCCCCAGCCTACGGTGCTCTGTGATGGCAGCCACAGGAAAGAAGCTCACTCAGGAGGGCATCCAGCTCTCTCCAGCCGGTTCTCACTATCGATCCCACAGTTCCACCAGCCCATCATCTGGGGCGATGGTGGAAGTAGACAGCATGGGGCCCCCCTTCCCATTTCATTAGCTGAGGCTGCACACCTGCCCGCCATCTTACTCCATCAGACTTAAAATGATTTGCCCAGAGAAGTGTCGCACACTTGTAATCCCAATAGCTCCAGGGGATGAGGCAGGAGGATCTCAAGTTCAAGGCCAGCCTCAGCAACTTAGTGAGGCCCTAAGCAATTTAGTGAGACCCTATCTTGAAATAAAAATTTTAAAAAAACAAGCTGGGGACTTAGCTCAGTGGTAAAGCACCCCTGGGTTCAATCACTGGTACCAAAAATATATATATATTTTTTTAACTTTCCTCTAGTGGCTTTATATGTAAGATTTCACTGCCTTCAGCTCTTTTCCATTCTCTTCCTCAGCATTCCCAGCCCATGCAGGTATGACTAACATGAAGAGCTAGAAACACAGTGAGAGGATCTAAATCAGAGAGACAGGCAGCTCTCTGGCCACCTGGAGATTGATGACCATGTGGGGGACGACAGTGTTTCAAAAAAAAATGGTTCAGTGCTGTTACCTGACCCCTCCCCACTGCCCAAATTCACATGTGGAAGTGAATGCGCAGTATCTCAGAATACTAATACTGGGCATTAACTGACTCAGGTTAGATCCCTAACACTGAGAAAAAGAGAGAGAGAGAGAGAGAGAGAGAGAGAGAGAGAGAGAGAGATATGATTAAAGTAGGCCCTAATCCCATATGGCTAATGTCCTTATAAGAAAAAGAGATTAGGCCATAGACACACAGGAGCAACCACCTGAACCCACAGGGAGAAGATGGCCATCTTAAGACCGAGGAGACACCAGCCTTGGATCTCAGACTCCAGCCTTCAGAGTCGAGCAGGAACAAAATTTCTGCTCCGTAAGCCTCCTGGTGTGGGGTTGGGTTCTTGGTTGCGGCAGCCTGAGCACACTCACATCAATGCCTAATGACCTCTAGAGCCAGGCCACACTCCAAAATGCACCTCCAAAACACATTCCAGACTGACTGCCTGGCTCAGAAAATCGGGAGTGCCTTTGACAAAGAAAAGAAAAAAGGCACGGGAGCAGGAATGTTCCGCTGGAGTGCTGAGCACTCTTCTTGCCTAACGCAAGGCTCTTCAGGAGCCTGAGGATCCCGTGTGTCCTGAGCGTGGTCCTGGGAACTAGGACACACAGTGGTGGGCTGCCTGCACAGAGCCCTGAGCTAGAGGGTATGTCTACATTCTTCCCTTATTTTATTTAACATCTATGATGCTAAAGAGCTTGTGGAAATCATTATTATTGATCCCTTTGTTCGTCATCCTGCAAAAGACTTTTTATGGCACATTTTAATAGCCCCACTACTACATCCCCACTCTTTCAATAAAGAAGTGCTGGTCACTTGTCCCGGCCCAGACAGGAAGGACTGAAGCAACTCTCTCCTTAGCCTGAAGAGGGTGCTAGTGAGAGGGGGAAGCCCGCTCAGCTGGATGGGAGCCGCTCAGGACCAAGAACACAGGAGAGTCAAGGAGCCATCTAGAACAGGGTAGGTAAAAGATATGACCCTTTGCCTCCCCGACGTGCACATGCACACAAAAGTTTTGCATAAAATTTCAAGAGGCTCATGAACTCTTGGGTGCCCATGTAGGAACCTCTGACCTACTTTCTAGAATTGACTCAGCAATGTCATTACCTAGAGAGAAGTGCATCTTGAAATGCTCTCCGCTGCATCCTTCATAAGAGCAAAAGACTGGAATTAATCCAAAGGATTATTAATTATGGAACATCACAGCAATACCAAAATGGGATGGATCCAGGAGAGCCCCACACAAATACCCTAATGTCAAGCGCAAAGCCACGAGGTTCAGAACAGAGGGTCAAGTTCGATTGCATACGCATCATGCTTTTAAAAGGATATGCAAGAAATGAAACAATGTGTTTGAGATAAAGGAATTGAAGCTGGAGTCTAGAAATTTTTTAATCCTTGATATCGCATTTTGAATAAAAGTAAGTTAGCTGGAATGGATAGATGGATGGATGGGTAGGGGAGTGGGAGGGAGAGGGAGAGAGAGAAGAGAGAAGGGAGAGAGAGTTTTAAAAGGATTTCTGGTCTTGCTAAATCCCAAAATATCCCCAGCCTTGAGAAGAGCTCTATCATAAAAATTCTTGGCACAAGACGTAAACAGGAAAGCATCTCATCAATGCTTCCCAGGCTCGGCTGCCGCTGCCGCTGAGGGCAGCTGAACTGCCCTCCCACGGTGTGGCTTTGCCTCTCGCTGAACCAATTACGGGACATGATAACAGCAGTGCCAATATTATTTTTTAAAGGCTGATGTGTCTCACTAACTATCCATTAAAGCGATCTCCTTGCTCAGCTCCAGCAGGCAGAAGGGCAAATCCAGACGGTACAAAGAATGCACATTCAGGCTCATTCTCCGCGAAGTCAGTCATCAAATAGCCATTATCAGTTTGAGAGTCCCCAGATGCCTGACACCCACAGGTGTGTCCAGGTGAGAGGGAGGTCTGGGCTCAGCAAACCATCTTCACACCCCCAAGAGCTGCATTTGCCTGCCTGCATGTGAGCAACAGCCGGGAGGGTTGCTTGGTAACCTGGCAACAGGCTGCACTTGGTGTTCGGGAGCAAGGGGAGAGGACTTCCTCTCCCTCCCCACCTTGGGTTGGCCAAGAAGGCCCAGTAATCCCCCAGGTTCTCCTATGGAGCCAACTCCCCTGGTCTGGTCCTTGCTGTGGCTCCATCGGAAAAGGTCTATCAGAAGGGTTGCCACGTCTTACTGATTTTGATTGACAGGCACTGACTCTCTTCCTCCGACCCCCACTCCTGTGGTTGAAAGATAAGCAATGGGATAGGAAAAATTCAGGGCAATTTTTTCATCCTCGAGCAGGCTCAGATTGGAATGGCAAAATCTTCAAAGGGGACACATGAAGCCCGAGCAAAGGATTGCTTGGGGGAATCCACAGAGGCCCGTGTGTGTCTGGGACTCAGGAAAAAGGACAAGTTCTATGGGACTATGGTGCCCACCCTCATCACCAGAGACAGCAGGAAAGGAGAAGGGGGCAGCGCTCCAGCCATCCAGTCTGAGTGTGAATGAGCCGCACGGGGGAGGCAGAGGGGCAGGCTAACCCTCTGCTGCCTGACCTCCTGTCAGTTGAACTTGTACTTCCGGGTTATATCCCACATGGGAGGCGGCGAGGGAGAGCAGGGTGGAGAAGACATTCCGTTCTCCGTGAATAATGCACGCAGGGCACGATCCGAACCCAGACCCCTGAGAACCAGCCTTGGTGAGGCTCTAACTTTACACAGGCTCCCACTGGGGACTGGGGACCATCTCAGCCTAGAGATGGTGAAAATACCAAGTTAAAATGCCAGCATGGAAACCGGAAAGGACTTTGTCCCCTTCAGTCACTCCTGTGAAGTCAGTGACCAGTCACTGACCATCTGTTTGGCTCCAATTCACTCAAGACAGAATGCCCCAGAAGCAAGGAGGTGCCCATCTCAATACGGTTTGGTGGGTACACTGGTGATCCACGGGACTAATGCACAATGTCACAGGAGTGAAGGGTGAACACGTCACAGCACTGGGGACTTGCTAATGAAACCAGGACTTCAAAGGAAAAGACAGGCAGGTGACTCTTGCCAACTGGCCCTCAAATGAGCCACTTGTCCTCAGTGAACAATGACATGGGGGAGTGAGGGAGAAGCCTGCCCCCAAGGCTGGAAAACAACAGTTCCCTGGCACCCACGGCTGCCCAGGGGGCAGCAGCCCAGCCTGCACCTCTCCCTCTAAGACCTGGCACTTGCTACCAGGTTCTCCAGCAACGTGCACTTCTAACCCAGGACCAAGGGCGTGGCTTTGCTGTGGGTGACTTTAGTTTTACCAGGTCCATACAAAATCGGGACAGACACCTCCACAGTTTCCCAGAAGAACCAAAAAGGGCATCAGAGAGGCAGAGACAGAGGGACAAATGCCCACACTCCACCTCAATCACACTGTGCCCATCAGAGTGACCTTTGTCCTCATGTCCACTTTGCAAAGAGGATCAAAAGGTGCCAATGCCATCTCAACACTAAGCAGGCAGTTTTGAGAACAAATGAGAAAGAAAGACGGCACGCCAGAGCCAGTGGGCTGCGCCCCAGGAGGGGCAGACAGAGCCCGGGAGTCTCCCCCACGGTCCTCCTACCCCACCCCAAGTCTCCGAGGTCTGGCTCTGCTGTGTCTGCAGCAGGGAGCTTGCCTGGAAGCAGCCCAGCGCTACCTATCCGGATGGAAAGTTCACTCTCAGGGAAGAGTAGCGGGGGGCTCGTGGGATCAGACTTCTTCTTCATCAACGCAGGGTCGAAGCTCAGTGCCAGGGCCGTCTGAGGGTCTTCTGCTGCACCCTGAAACAAGAAGCATCATGTCATTAGAGCATCTCGGCTCCCTGGGGCCCCCAGACCCTCTGGACCATGGTGCCAAGGCAACTGGCCCACGTCTGCCAAGAGCACCAGGGCTGAGCTGGACCCTGGACTCACCTGGCTGTCAGGCCAGGCTGGATACGTAGGAAGATGAAAGACTTCTGGGGTAGAGGACTTTTGGGGTTCCACCAAACAAGATCCGAGGAGTTGGTACTGATCCTAGAGATGGGAAACACATATACTTGGAAAGACTGGGGCCTGCCCACCCAACCCCATGGCGCACCTCATGGATGCCAAGACCACACAAGGCACTTGGCCCCCAGCTTATCAAAAGCAGCCCCTGTGGCCAGCCCACTCAGATGGCAGCCTCCGCCCAGGACCCAAGGTCAGTGTGTTCAGGAAGCTGCCATCTTTGTGTTTCTCAGGAGATGAGAAGAGGAGGAAACCCAAACAGAAGCATCTCCGAGGGGAGGGAGGAGACGGCGGCACTTGGAATTCAGAGTCACGGCCAGATGGCCCAACCAAAGCCACTCTCTGTGCTGCCCTGACAAGGTGACCGGACCATTTCACATTAACCAGGCAAAGTCCTGTGTCCAACTCCCTCAAGTATTTACTGATGCTGACTTTGGGAACATTTGGTGAACAAGATGAAGTCCCAGGTCTTACAGAGCTTTGTTCTAGTTCGGAGTCAATGGGGAAGCTAGGACGGGCCACAAGCATCTCTTCCGAAGGCAATGGGGGACCCCTGACCCTGCAGGCCACTGAGGAAGTGCAGGATCTCCAGGGAAAGAGGCAGAGGAGAGACTCAGTCCTGCACGACACTCCACTTTACCCAAAGACTTCAAGGCTAAGGGCAAGTACGTAGAATCAGCTCCATGGGCAAAAACCAGCAGATGTCTCTTAAGAACCAGGAGTCACAAAAACTGTCCAGGTGACAATGACAAAATATCATAAACTAGGTAGCCTTTAAACATTAGAAACTCATCACCGTTCTGGAAGTGGGAAGGTCCAAGATCAGCCCACCAGGGTGCTGACAGGTTCCGTGTCTGGTAGGTGTTGTCTCTCTGACCTTCAGGCTATATTTTCATGGGGGTGGGCCAGGGGTCTCTCTCCAGGGTCTTTTATTAGGGTATTAACTCCATGGTTGCAGCTGCACCCTCAAGATGTCATCTTCTCCCAAAGGCTCACTCCTCAAGCCACCTTAAAGGGGGGCATTTCTATGTATGAATATTGAGGGGACACAAGCATTCTGACCATGGCACCCGGCCAAAATAGTTCCAAATAAAAGTTTCCATTTAAAATACGTGACACTGATATGGGAGAGGAAATAGCTTGTAATCCAATCGCAGAAATGGGTCTATTTCTAAGCAAATACTAAAATTGGGCTTTTGAGTACATTTCTTTCAGGAAAGGTATTCTGCACAAACACACACGTGCACACACATGCAGATACACACACCCACATACATGCACACGTGCACATGTGCCTACATACAAACATGCATACGCAGACATACACGCATGTACACACATCCCTTGTTTTCTTATTGCCATGATGAGCAAGGATAAGAGAGCCTAAGGATTCAGACATTTTATTTCCTTGTCTCCAATTACATGTAAAAAAATGAATCCATAAGCCCTTCTTCTGTCTTTCCATTTGCCGAAGGCATTAATGTCAGGCTGATCCTTTATTTGCAATATCCCCTGTGGTGCACCTTACAAAGGGGACCAACACCTCATTTAGCCTCATTTACAAAGGAAGAAGAGAAGCCTCCCAGCCCTGTTGGAGCCCACCCCATGCCCTCCTCGGATCCGGGGATGACCCTGGAATCAGCCTTCCCTTAAGCCCACACGCTACGTCGGGGTGAAGGCTGGCACTGCAGGTGGATGGACGCCAGGGCACCCTGCATGCAGACCAGTCCCTGCTTCTGCAGAAGCCCCCGGCCATCCCCCCGAGTGACAGCTGGTGTCTGTGTGACGCGCCTCCTCGACACCGAGTGGCTCTGTCTGTTTACATGCCTTAATTATCTCTCGCTCCCGGCCCCCCGCCGGCAGCTGAGGGATCGCTGCAGCCATAAAGGACGCCTCTGCTAGGAGCCTGCGTCCCACCGCTGCCGGGTTTCCTTTGTCTTCCTTCTCTCTGCAAAGTGATTGATGCGCAGCCGGGGGAACCATGTGGAAAGAGCGGCCTCATTACGGCAGCCTCACCACGCTGGGGCTGGGGCTGGGGCTGGGGCTGCGTCTCCGATGCAGCACGACGGTGCAGCTCCCAGACCTGGCTTAGTCTAGAGCAGTGGTTTCCAATGGGGTGACTCTACATGGCCACTCCACATCACTGGGGACGTTTGGAGGGATGTCACTGTGGGGGTGGGGTGCGCTGGTGTCTCTGATGGACAGGGAGACCTAGGGTGCTCCTCAGACTCCTGGGGCCACCTCACTCTCCTCTGCGCTGCTGTGTCTAGGAAGGCTGCCCGCCGGCCCTACCCATCCAGTCCCTCTGCTGGATATGTCCCAGGCCCTAGTGACACAATACAGCTACATCCCACATCCTCATGAATCTTTCCCTCTCCTTCGAGACCAGAATGAGCCAATCAGCAACAGGCTAGAAGCCAAGAGGCCCAGGCAGTGACGGTGCCCAGCAGAAAAAGAAGTCACACTCACAGTGCACGGCCATCCTCCAGCGTTCCCTGCATTCTGCACGCGCTACCCCACTATAAATGCAGATGTGGCGTTAAGCAGTGGAAGGAGGCCTCTCTAAGGAAGTGGCATTTGAGCCAAGACCCGAAAACAAAGGAAGAACAAACACTGGCACCCCTGCCCGCCCCCAGATCCTTCTGCCACTTTATCAATCTATATTCTGTTGGTTGTATTGCTTTATATCAATGTTTTGGGGGGCAAGGGAAAGGGTACTAAGAACACCCCACATAACTTCACTTAGAAGCTGCCCTTTTAAAGGCTAGAGGAGGACCCAGCACATGGCTGAGTGCCCACTCCCACCCCACACCCTCCATGTGCTCCACCACTCAGCCTTCAGAAGGGGGTGCTGTGTGCGGATCATGCCACTGTTCCTAACAGCCAATGTGGAATCAACCTCGGTGCCTATCACAGATGAACAGGCAAAGAAAATGTGGCACACATTTAATCAAGGCACACTGTATGCATGTGTGCAAATATCACACCAAACCCCATTAATGTGTACAACGATATATGTTAATAAAAAAGGTGGGGCAAGCGAGCTACGGAAGTACGTCCTCCACTGGCCAATCCAGGCACCAGCCACCCAGGGCTCCTCTCAGACTCCCCACCTGATTCCCAACATCCCAACATCCCTCGCCTCCACTCTCAAATGCTGTAAGGAAAACAGAGACATATGTCCCTCCAAGCTTTAGAGAACAGCCCCAAAGGGAGCAGCTAACTGCCTTGGTGGCTTTATCATCATGTCCCTAGCAGTTGGGAGTCACCTGCTGGGACGAGGTGGCTCTACCTGCTGGGCTGACATCACAGCTTCTCAGGGAGCCTGATCCCCTCACTGGGCACTTGCACTGTCCCCAGGTTCAGGGGACACTGAAGTCCTACCTGGATGCCTTCAGTAAGCAGACTTGACCTGTGAAGGAGGGACCGAGATTACAGGGAGAAATGCTTTCTCTGTGTTCCTCTCTTTATGACTTGACATTCTTACATTTCTGGGTCTGATTTTTTTATATCCCTGCAATGCCTTTTCCTTCACACTGCCTCACCCGACCCCTGCAGCCCCGGGCAGCCAGCAGGTGAGGGTGCTCTGTCTGGGGGGTGAGCATGCTGTTCTTGACTTTCTATCACAGCCCTGAGAGTCTGCCTGGCTGCTTATCACAGGAGCAATGAGTCATCCTCTTCCTCGTCCCCTCCAGAGCGGGCCCCCGGGGCTTTGGAAAACTCAGGTTTGCTGTGTCACCTTGCAGCCTGCAAATGTCAAAGCGTCAAATACACCAGCCCCCTCCCAAGGTATAAGAAGGTCCCCTTCCTTGACACCATCCCCTCCCCCAATCCCCTTTCCCAGCCTCCCTCCCCTATCCTCACCCTTCTCCAAACCCAGCTCAGTACAGAAAGCCAAGAGCAGGCCACCGGAGGCAGGAGGTGACACCCTCCAGTGGGTAGCAGACCTGGAGATTGCTGTCCTCTTCCAGGGAAATTGTGACCATTATAATTATTGTTGTTATTGTGATGCATGGTTTGGGACCAATCCCAGCTCAAAATAAACAGCAATTTCCACCTACTCTGGAAAGACACTGCAGAGAAGCAGGAGCTGGAGAAGAATAGCATTTTCCAGAAGGAAAAGAGAGGGAGTGGAGAGAAGTGGAAGGACAGAGGAAATGGAACAAAGTCAGGTGGGGCAGGAGCTGGAGGTAGCTTGGCACCCTACCCCACCCACCCATCCAAACAAGAAGACTTCACAAACGCATCTCCTTCCAGAAACAAAATCCAGACACTGGGGGAGGACGACAACCACTGCATGCTGATGTCTCCAACGCCCCAAAGAAACAAGTCACCAAAGCAATGAGCTAGAAGATCACCAAGGGATGGGTGTCGCCAGGTGGAGTCTGTAACAGGACACTAAAGGTCCCATGCCACCACAACTGCATACACACGGGCAGGTGCCGAGCCCTGGAGGCCCTGCAGCCATTCAGCTCTTTGTAAGCTGCCTGGCCCGTCTGCTCCAGGTCCCAAGAGTGAGCTTCACAGTGTTTCGTGTTACTTGCTCTCTGGTTCTTACCACTGGGGCCTCTCAAGGACACTAAATAGTATGTCAGGGGAGGTGAAGGGGACCAACCTCTGCTGCCCACAGGGGGCAGGAAGGAAAGCTGACCTTTCCAAACCCACACCCGCCTTCCACTGCACTATGGGGTCGGGGCTCTAGAACCTTTCCACTGGGCTTCCCAGGCCTCCTGGAGAGCGGTCTCTTTAAGTGAGATTTGTCAACAGGTCAGAGCTCCTGAGGAAGGAACAAGAGAAAGGTCAGGGGATTAACTGGCACCCACCCACCCCAACCCGCCATTCACAGCTGAAGGGAGGCAGGGTGTTGCACCCAAGAGAGAAGGGGACAGGGACCTGGAAAGGGACCTCAGCCTCAGGGACCCAAGGGTTGATGGGAAGGGTCTGTGTGGGCTGGGCCTCCTCCCCCCGGCAGCCTCTGGCTCCCGCCATCCCCACTTAACCCGACACACGAGGTGACATTAAATAATTGATGCTGTTTCTATTACTGAGAAGTCGCCGTGATAATGACACTCGTAACACAATCTTAAATTATTCCACATAATGGAAAAAAAATTAAATGTCGCCTGGATCATCCGTTAGAATATGGATGGAAGTTACATAACAGATGAACTCATCTCACAGGGAGCCCAGCACGGCCTGCCACCCGGGGACAGGCTGACTCAGGGTGACGAGCGGCCAGCCTCAAAGCAAATGGGGACACGACCAGCACAGACACTGAGGCGGAAGGTGCCTTCCTGCCTCGGGTCCCCTGGGAGGTCACTGCCGTCCTCCTTGTCCCGGTTTAGCTCTACATTCGGGGGTCCTGGGTCACAGTGGGGATCTTTAACAATGAGGAGAATGACTTTTTTTTTTTTTTTTTGAACTGGGGATGGAACTCAGGGGCACTTGGCCACTGAGCCACATCCCCAGCCCTATTTTGTTTTTTATTTAGAGACAGGGTCTCCCTGAGTTGCTTAGAACCTCGCTAAGTTGCTGAGGCTGGTTTTGAACTCGCGATCCTCCTGCCTCAGCCTCCTGAGTTGCTGGGATTACAGGCGTGCGCCACCGCACCTGGCGAGGAGAATGACTATTTAAAGTCCTGGGCTCCGACCAGCCTTCAGAGCACCAATCTCCTCACTGTGCAGGGCGCCAGGACTGCATCCGGCTCAGCTGCAGTCCTTTCGCCTTACAGCTCCAATCGGTGTTCAGAAAAGCAGGTTCGAAGGCTTTGAATTATTCCATACTTGAGGTTTTCAAAATCCTGGCTGAAGAAGCTGAGCTGCCTCCTGCAGGAAGCCTTCCTGGATACATTCAGGCCTAGTCTGGATGCAACGGACCTCCTCTGTTCTCCCTGAGATCCCCAAAAAGTAACCTGTCAATCTTCTTGGCTACCGATCACCCAGTTCTTAAAGCAGGAGCTGCAGATCCAGGGGTGCGGCTGTCAGGGCTCCACTTTTGGTCACATCCAATAATGCAGTTGGTTTACTAGAATGAACTGAATCTCCACTAGGAGAGAGAAGGTTACACAATGGAGAATGAAGACCTGGGTAACCACGAAGTGGAGCAGACAGGGGCATCAGTGCAGAGAGGGGAAGAAAGGACCTAAGTGAACCAGACACTCCAGCTGGTGGCAGAAAGCATGACTTTCACCCATCTCAGGCTTCCAGGTCTGAACTATTGTGTAAGATCGTCCCCATCAGTCCGGAGACCGTGTGAGCTTGGGTAGGCTGTGACTCTCCACCCAAAGGTTCCAGCTCCATTCCCGTTCCTGCAAGGCCAGCCCACTCCTTGTTGAGGTAAGCTCTTTCCACCTGGATGCCCAGGATCCTCCAAGCCCACTTCTTCCAGCTCCCTCCCATCTCCTCTGTGATCTCAGCCTGAAGATTCACAGTGGAGGCAGTTAGCATGGACTTCTGGCTATTTTTAAACTACATAAGAGCACTTTTTTTTTGAGGGACAAAACCTTGCCCTATTTCTGATGCCAAGTTACTATTGATAATCAGACCTGTGTAATCACATTGGACAGATTTGAAAGCACAGTACAGATCTGCAGAGATACAACTCTGGGAGGATCTGCACAGGTAGCCCTCCAACAGCTGTTCCAGGCAGCAGCTCTGTGCTTATACTCAAGGTCCACGTGTCCCCGTAGTGTGCGACAGCCTCCCAACCACTATGCTTTTTTCTTTAAGCTCAAAATGTAATTTCTCCAGGAATGCAAGTGCTTTAGTGTAAACAAGGTATTGACTTTCTAATCCATCCCCAGTGATCACTCAATGCTTCTCACCCCATCCTAGACCTCATTGAAGACGTTATTAAAATACACCCTCGCAATCCACTCTGAGTCTTTTCTGGCTTCTCAACAGTCAGAGAACCTCCATCCAGTCTTTCTCAGGCATATTTTTCTGATCTATCTGATCTGAGGATATCAGATTCCATCAAAAATTCACTCAAAGTCAAGATTTCTCTTCCCATCGAAATGCATGCATTTCAGGTATCTACTGCTAGGTGACACAACACCCCAAGACTTGGTGGTTTAAAACAATGACCAATTATTGCTTTGCAGTCAACTGGGCTCTGCTGCTGAACAGCCTGACCTTGCTCATGGGCCTGGCCCACTGGGGGATCATCCAGAGGTAGTGATCTAGGAGGACACTGGCATGTGGAGCTGGTAGGCTGTTGTCCGGGCTGGCTGACTGTTGGCCGTGGGGCCACTCAACCTCCACCCTCCTAGACTGAGTTTATTCATATGGTGAATTTAGCATCCAATGTCAAGTGCTTGTCAGGTCTGCCCATGTCCAGTTTGCTACCTTCCCACTGACCAAAGCAACCCAACAGCCAACCAGACCGAGAGGAGGGTGAATGGACAGTGCTGCTTGAGAGTCGGGTCTGCATTGTCAAGCTGTTGGGGTGCAGATGCCAATGGAGCACACAAACAGACAGACAAAATGTCACATGCAACATGAGGAGCACTCCACACATCCAGACTGCATGCAGACAGCCGTTCTGGCTTAAACCCTCAGACCCAATCCCTTTCACCTAAAGGAGGACTTCTCCAAGGGAGAACCAAGGAACATTCTCAGAGGTCTTAAAGTTTATAATTTTTAAAAATGTAGTATTTTCATTTAAATGATAATCTAAAGAAAAAATAAATGTCAATCATCTGATGTTTGCAAGACCTTTCCTGCATTTTGTGCCTCTCAATGAGTGGGCACCAAGCTGAACTGCCTTAGCTGTTGAGGCCAGTGGAAGGAGCACAGAGGTAGGCTCCAAAGACATCTGAGCCAATGCAGGCCGAGGCAGGCCACACAGTCTCAAGGAGGCCCCTGGATGACGGGCCTCTCCAAAGGGTTCTAGAAGTGCATTAGGAACGTCCGCTCCATCCAGCAGCTCCTCTGGGATAGAGCCGTCAGACCCAAGAGGGCTGATCATGGAAGTTAGCCATGGGAGGTTATTTTTAGCAAAGCAGATCCGGCCACATGATGAAAATATTGTTGCTTTTGGTTTTACCAACTGTTTTGATTTACACTGACAAGTTTTTGGTTTTACAACAGTAGAAGAGCCCAAAGCATGAGCCTAATTTATATCCGATTTTATGTTTGTGCATATTTATGCCATAAATGTGTAAAATGTACAATAAAAATAGCTCAGATCAGCCTTGAGGAGGCATGAGCTTTATTTACTTCAAAATGAGTACACATATTAACCAAATGGAAAGAACGCCGGTCCACAGCTCAGAACAATGGGATTCTCTTCCTCCCTTTTCCCCCATCAACTGCAGCTCAAAATTTAGAAATACCTGCTTTAAATTATGGACTAATATAGAGAACATCAACAGTCCATAGTGACCTCGTAACTGTTTTCCTATCCTCCAGAATCACGGACTATTTAAGATCCTGTCTGGAGTCAAAGAGACAGGCTGACCATCACAGCCTGCCTGCCTCATTTCCTTAGGGATTCATTTTGGCCCAAACCATAATTTCCCAGAGTTCCCTGATTCACAAGGTGCATCAAGGGAAAGGATTCCTGCAGGGACAGGAGCACTGGATAAAGTCTGCACATGAATAGAACATGACTCTAAGGAATTCCACAGTGAAGAACACGGGTTTAGTTAATTGCTATATCATTTGGCCATATATAAAACCTATATTCTAGCCGGGCGTGGTGGCGCACGCCTGTAATCCCAGCAACTCGGGAGGCTGAGGCAGGAGGATCGTGAGTTCAAAGCCAGCCTCAGCAACTGAGCGAGGCCCTAAGCAACTCAGTGAGACCCTGTCTCTAAATAAAACACAAAATAGGGCTGGGGATGTGACTCAGTGGTGGAGTGCCCCTGGGTTCAATCCCTGGTTCCAAAAATAATAATAATAATAATAATAATAATAATAATAATAATAATAATAAAACCTATATTCAGCTTAGAATCAAAGTGTTCAAAGAATTCTATTCTGGATTCAGTGCTTGGAAACTCCTTACAATAGAACCTGATCATACTCTCTCCAGGGAGAAACAGGTGGTTGGAGCCCTTGCCTCAAATATCTTCCATTTTCACAAAGAAAATTCTGTGTTTATTATCCTTACAGACAATTCAGTACAGTTCACCTCACACACACTTTCTCTCTCTCTCTCTCTCTCTCTCTCTCTCACACACACACACACACACACACACACATCCCTTGTGGTCCTAATAGCTGAAGGTTATGAAAATCAAGAAGGTAATTACTCTAGAAAATCCAGCCCTTCCCTTTGCTTTATCACAATTAAAAGAAAGAAAAATAAGCAAATCAGGGCCAGGGTAGTAGCTCCGTGGTAGAGCACTTGCCCAGCATGTGTGAGGCACTGGGTTCGATTCTCGGCCCCACATAAAAATAAACAAGTAAAATAAAGGTCCATCAACAACTAAAAAATATTTTTAAAAATAGATAAATATATAAGTAAACCAGCCCTTCTAGTCCCAATGCTGGAAAAGAGGTCTTTATCGCCCCACTGCACAGGAGAAAAGACTAAAGGTGGGCTCATCCCCAATCTTTATAGCTGTGACAATCGTAAATGACTTTTCTGGATTCCTGGAGAAGGAAAGAAAAAGAGAGACACTGACAGTCACAACCCATGGCAACTGAATGCCCAAGAGACCTCGATCTCACCAACCCTTGCCAGGAGCCAGATCCAGGATGGGCAGAAGCAAAGATGGACAGGGCTAGAAAGAAATGGGCTTGGTATGGACACCAATGTCACTGTGCCACACAAATTCCATACAACACGCTGGGCTCTGAGGGGCCAGTGATGGGAACAGACAGGCAGCATCTTATCCCTGTTTTGGGCTAGGCCGTGCCTGTTCCCACCAAAATTCAGTCCGCCCTCCCCTTCAATATCTCAGAACATAGCCGTATGTGGAGACAGGCTCTTTAAAGGGGTAATTAAACTAACACGAGGTCATTAGGAGGGCGCTCATCCGGTGTAACTGGAGTCCTCACAAGAGGAGGGTATTTGGACCCAGAGACACAGTAGAGAGAAGGAAATGTAAAGACAGACATGGACAAGCCAGAGAGGCCTGCAACAGACCCCCTCAGTCCGCCACAGCCCCCTGAAGGAGCCACCCCACCAGCACGGCCATCTCTGACTTCTGGCCTCCAGAGCTGTGGGAGAATAGATCTCTGTTGGTTAAGCCATGACAGCACCCCAGAGAGTGCTGGTGTGGGAGACTGTCATGGCGGCCCTAGCAAAGAGGCACAAACGCCATTTCACATTTATGGAAATTAAGGGATAAGAACTTATGACTTACTTAACATCACACTATGAATCAGAGACACAAGCCAGATTTGAACCCAGAACTTCTGCATCTAAATCCCATCACTCCTCCAGCACCATGCTGCTCCTGGAGGGCCACCAGCAATGCACTGAGACAATTGAGGTCTCAAGAAGTAAGTCCATAGATACGGGCCCAAGGGGTGTGTGTGTGTGTGTGTGTGTGTGCATACAGCAGACACTACGTTGTGAGCCACTGTATTCAGCAAAGAGAGCCTGGTGTCCACACTTCGGGCAATCCGTTCTCCTCTTGGTGTGGCCTGTCTCTGGTCCCAGCATAATCCCAGGGATTGGAACCATGAACCTCAACTCTTCTCAGCCTGTATGGATTGCTGACAAAACCTCCCTCCCTGGTGCAGAGATGTGGAACCACAACGAGAGTTTGGGGGATAAGGGCCCAACCGGAAGCCAGAGCTCCAGGGTGCAGGAGAAATTCTTGCCAAATGTTGCTGATGTTGTTAAAGACAGTCTAACATGAAAAGCGGGATGGAGAGAGTTTGGGCCTCTGCGGGGACAGAGATGCCCTTTGGAGGGATCGAAGACAGCTCTAACAAGAGACCAGAGAAATGTCAACCTAAAAAATACGTGACAATGGCTTCAGCGGATGCTTGTCTCCTAAGCCATTTCAGGTTTAGCCCGATGCTGCCCATGTCCATGGGCAGAGGCCTAATGGATGGGCTGAGGGGGTCAGGATGTTGGGGGGCACTTGGGTGTGAGGTGGCCTTTGCCCCAAGCCAGGTGGGGACAGGAGCTCTAAATTCCCTCCTATCTCATAGTTAGGTCACCCTTGACTCCTGGGCCTCCCTCTCCACCTCCCAGCCAGCAGCCTCCCCAGCAGCATCCCAACCATGGGACCTTGACCACCAGGGTCCAAAACCTCAAACTCTTTCCAAAACCAGCTTTTCTGTCTCTGATAATTGCTACCTCCAAAGACTGAGCTGACCGCTTCCTACCAGGAATGGGTTACCAGGGTATTCAGCCCAAACCAAGCCCTCTTGGGGAAGATGGGCCAGTCGGTGACAAAGGAGGTGAAGTGGGAGGGAAACAAGCTTTTGGTGAGAATGGAAATCCCTGTGCTTTCTTATGCTAAGGAAATAGCATGCACAGGGCATGTGAACTACTTCAAAAGAAAAGCAGTGGCTTTGAAGAACAGGTTTGATTATTACTTTTTTTTTTAAATGGGGCTTTATCCATGGCATCTCACTGCTTGGAGCATAATTAATTATTCAACTTATCTGGGCTCGATGAGGACTTGGCAGCTGAGACGGTACTGAAGGAGCTCGCTTCTGAGGGGAGGTTCTTCTGCTTCCTGCCGTGGCTATGTGGAGACTGACGTCTTCCCCCTCTTCCTTCCTTTTTAAGCCTAAATTTCAAAGCTTCAAAGCCCACGCTGAGATAGACAACATGCCTATAGAGCAATCCCACTGCTGTGTAACCCACTACCCAAATCCAGGGTCTTCAAACAACCCTCTTCCTCATCTCTGCCTCAGAAGGTGAGGGCTAGGCAGGACCCTCCGCTCAGAGTCTCACAGGCTGAGACCAAGGCTGCAGCTGGGGCCTCATCTCCTCCCCAGGCATTGACTGTTGGAAGAATTTGGTTTCTTACAGAAAAACTGAAGTCCCTGTGGTTGATATCCAGCAACCACAATCAGCCCTAGAGGCCACCCTTAGGTTCCTGCCACATGGCCCCACGACTGCTTGCTTCTTCAAGGTCAGCAGAATTCTGTCCCCTTCAAATCCCTCTGACTTTAAGGAGGGCCCATTCCCTCATCTAAGGACTTATCTGATGAGGTCATGTGAACCCAGGATAATCTCTCCTTTGGGGGATTTCTTGAAGTCATCTGACTATAACCTCATGGAAGTAGAACCCCATTATGGGGAGTAAAACCCCCACACAGCCCACACACCAACGGGGAGTAACTTGGGGCCATCCCAGAATTCCATCCGCCATGATGCCCGTAACACAGAACTCCCCTCTGAAGTCTCTATCCCTGAGATTTCCAGGGTCCACAGGCTTCCTTAGGAGCCTAAATCCAGAGCCATGTTATAGCCACTCCAGTGTTCTATGACGTCTTGGTGGCGTAAGCTTTCAGGCTGAGCTTCAGCCTCACAGAACAATCCTATGTCTCCTGACTCATCAGAACATGCCTGCAAGGTGGTGGGTCCCAGAGTCTCTGCCAGGCAGGGGCTTCAGCCTCAGCCACCACGGGGAAGAGATTAGGGGGACTTGGCACCAAGCAAGGCCTTGCAGAGACCAGTATTCCATCAGGGGGACCACGAGAGTGCTTTAATTTGCTTTCAAATTGGAAGAGAAAATGAGTAATAATTAATGCATAATAATAAATCCAGCCTGAATAATGTTCATCTTTATAAAAACAAGGCTGTGAAATACGATTGTTAGATTTTCTGTGTGGAGAAAGGAGCCCAGGAAGGCAAGAGCCCCTAAGGCCCGCGAAAGAGCCGCAGAGCTCTTCAAGGTAACACACAAGTTCTTTGTTGGATGTGTGCTTCACAATGATTCCAAACGGCACCCAGTCATCTCCAAGACGGGTCAGGACCTTGGTCTACAAGGCCAACCTTTGGACTCACCACGTTCAAGATGCTGAGTGACAGATCAGGTCACTGCAGGGCGGTGCTAGTATGCTAATCAGTTTGATGGGAACAGATTAGCCTAAAGTCATGAACCCAGGGCTAATAAGGCCAGATCCGGTCCCTGGGAGGGCTTCTTACCTTGCGTGGCTCCATGGTTACATGGACCCCAGTCCCCATCAACCACCTTGCAGCTGTGAGCTGATGACCTCCAGGGGGATGTAAGGATTTAAATGAAGCAATTAAAATCCTTCTCGAATGCCAGAAACAGGCATAAAGCTATTGACTACTGACAGTATCAACTGGATAATCATCCTTCTTGCTTGTTTGTTTTTAAAGAGAGGAAACTGAAGTGGAAGACCACACATTGGGCGTGTAACCGAGGTGCTCCTGGGAGCTGCTTGGCCATTCCTTCGAAAGAGGGTGGAGAAACCCCAACAGGAGCTGGGGGACGTGACCACCAGCTAAGGCCAAGATGGATGGAAACATGAGGGGAGGGAGAGGCATGGGAAGGGCAAGATGCAGAGGCGGGCAGGGACCTGTGTGTCCCAACGCCGGGAGAGCTGAGAGCCCTGAACAGAAAGGAAGTCCTGCTCAGAACATCCCTGGCTTTGTCACGCCAACTCTAAGTCCTCCGCGGGGGATGCAGACTGGACAGTCCCTAAGGCCTGTTGTACACCTGACCACCTATGAAGCTACAAATTTCTAGAAAATGGTATCAACCCCTCTGCCACCTCTCCCTGAAGCTTCCCAGCCACTGCCACAGCTGTGCTGCTCCCTGAGGAAAGGGCCCTGGGCCGGACCGTGGGTCTTTATCCAGCTGGACCAGGTGACAGGTACACCAGGGGACAACACCGCGGCCACTCATGATCACAAGGCACCCAAGAGAGGGTACGGGAGGGGTGGGCTCGTGTGCCTGGGGTGGCGCTGCCACTCTGCAGCTAGTGGTTCCAGGAGGGAATGTGGGACACCGTGAGCTCGATGGCAGAATGACTGGCCCTTCAGAGGGTGGGTGTCCCTGAGGAAACTGGCCCTGTGTGACTCCGCTCTCCACCCTTGACAGATTCCTGAGACGGACAGCTCATAAGGAGGAAAGACCTGGCCTGCTCAGCCCGCAGGCGCTCGGCCCCGGGGCCGGGGGCTACGGCAGCACAGAAGCTCACGGCGGGAGCAGGTGGAACAGCAGGTCCACTCACTCCTGTGCTGGGAAGCAGGGACAGAGGCCACACCTGCTTCAGGGGTACTTCCTCCACCGCCTCAAGGCCCCTGCACCTCCCAGAAGCACCACAGGCTGGCGACCAAACCTCCAGCACCTGGGCCTGGGGGACACTTGCCCCGACTTGAACACACTCCGCCAAGCCAGGCCATGCTCTCAGGCCTGGGCGTCCCTCGAGGAGGATTATGGGCCTTACAGGAAGGCCGAGGAGATGTGCTTGGGTGAAAAGATGGGGGCGTCGTGGAAGTGACAGTATTTGCAGACATTCGTGGTGTGCTAGGGATGTCCTTTCCAATGTGAGGATGAACCAGGAACATGCAAACATACGTGTGCGTGTGTGTGAGTGTGTGTGAGAGTGTGTGTGTCCCTTCACCTGGGAGACCCAGTTAAGGAACACATCCTCTTCTCCCTAAAGGGCCCCGTCAGAGTGTCCTTCCAGGAAGCAAGTGAAAGGGTGACATGCTGCAGGGGGGACTGGGCAACAAAAATCTCAAGGCTCCCTTCCCAGGTGACAAAGAACCCGCCCGGGAGAGCCAAGGAAAGAGCCCTAAGCAAAGAATGCAAGCCTGGCTGAGGCAGGGTCCTGATGGCTTCTCTCCAGCAGAGCATCCACGAGGCGGTCCCACCGCCCACCCTCAGTGCAGGCGCCAGGCCAGCAAATCAGCCTTGGACTAAAGTGAGGGGCCTGGGGGTGGCCACTGCCTGGAGGCACGGAAGCAATTGGAAGGTGAATAACTGGGTGCTGGCCCACCCTTGGCTACTGCCTTGCCGATGTGTGGACAGCTAATATCATTCACCTCCCCCTCTTCACACCCGCCCCGCTTCCTTCCTCCTGCCGACAGCAGCATCCTGCATCCCAGCGCGGAAGCAGGAGGGAGAGGGGGGATGAACGTGCTCCCTTGGGTGCCTGGAAGGCAACGTCTGGTGCAGGAGTGGACACGTGCCAAGAAAATGAGCTGCTGACCAAGAAACCCCACGAGCTGAGGGGGAAACAGTGCCAGAATGTAGAGGGAATGGCCGGGGAAGGGAAATCCACTCCTCGGCTCAGGGTAGGAAATGGTCCACCAGGCTCCATTCGTGCCAGAGCCAACTTATTGCAAACTGGCCACTTGACGGTCTCCACCTTGTATTTCTAGGACCAGGACAATTGTGTAGCCAGAACTAGGGACGAGTCTAAAGGGCTATAGGTTATGCTTAAGGTCACATGGAGGGAAGTGACCAAAATGTCTCTCAGCTCCCCTGGCGTAACCAGACTATGTCCATCTGCATTAGCTCAGGGTGGTACCTGGCCTTCTGGCAGGTGGTGGACTGAGCAAGGAATCATGTGGCTTTCTCAACTTCCACCCAGGCTTGTGCTTTGGGTCGCTGAGTCCTCCCATCTGCCCATGGGCAGCCACAGGCTATGGAAGCCTGCACTAGGGCAGAGGAGGAAAGGCTGGTTTGCCCGGGCTGTGCAAGGAAACCACTGCGCACACTGGAGGTGCTCACACAGAGCAAGACTGACCAGTCTCGGCCCAGAATGTTCTACACACAGGCTGAGGACACAATCCCTGGACCCCCAAGGAGCTGACTCAAAGGACAGAATGTTAAACTTTGGCTGACTTCCCAAGAGTGCTGCTCCGTGCCCTCACTGCACCCTGCCTGAGTGGGTGATCAGAGTCCGGGGCCCTCTGGCTCATGTGTCACTAGGGGAAGCCAGTGCCCCCAAAGGACAGGCCGCAGCATCCTGTGTCCTGGAAGCCAGGGCCCTCAGTGCCTTTCCCATACAAAGCTCTATCCTCAGTGACCACAGGAAAGTCTCAGAGTCTCACTTCAATCTGCTCCCAGCGGGAAGGCCCAGGCCTAGGGAGGGTGGAAACCCTTCAGATGCAGATGCAGCAACTAGACACTGAGCCACCTAGTTGGAGGACTTACCAGGAAGGACAGGAAGTGGGGGAGAGGGGCATGTCCTGAAGTAGAGGAAGGCCTGGTTCCCAAGATGCAGGGAGGGAGGCACGAGTAGGGCCAACACAAGACAGGACCCCTTTGGATTATCCACTGAAAGAAGCCCCGGGGGAGAAAAACCAGACTGCTCCAGAGGAGGCCCACCTAAGTGCATGCCTGGGGCACTTCCCAGAACCTCAGACAGAAGCAAGGACCAGCCATGTTCTCTCCCCTCACTCCTCCACCTCCTCCCCCTGCTTCTCTCTGATTCTCTCTCACCCCTCTGTATTTTCTATCCATATGTACATGAATTTCCAAGACATATGTGTATAAATACACAGAGAACAATCCAGAAAATGCCAAACTCATCTCCCTGGTTACTGGGGAAACGGATTTAACACTGAGAACAGGCAGTCATCAAAAGAATAGAGACTTTGTCATTAATATGTTTAAGAATCGTGAAGCCCAGAGAGCCCGTGTGACACACAGAGGTCCCTGGGGGGTGGTTGCAGCCCCACACATGGTGTCCCCTGGAGTCTTCTCCTGGAGGCTGGCAGGCTCCCTCCATGGGCCCAGAGATCCCTCCTCCCACAAGGGAATCATCCCACAACGATGGGCCAGGGTGTTGGTCCCCAGGAAAAGAGGCCGGGGCAGCTCCAGCCCCGTGCACTGAGAACCCCAATCTTCTGACTAAATACTCTTTAGAAGTCCCCAAACCATTTCCCCTTAGTCTTCCAAAGTTAAAAGGCCAACTTTTACAAAGTAAGAAAATAGTAAGCAATCCAGAGTCACTTGGCGAGGTTGGATGAGAGATCAAAAGTGTATATTCCCCTCCTGTCCTCCCACCCTAAAAAGCCCCTCCCTGTGCCCGAACCAGGACACCCTTCCCGCCTTGACCTCTCTGCTTGCAGCGGCCTCCACATCTGCAGTACTGTTTATCTGGGCTGGTTATAGGTGACAGGGCCCGCAGGGTACCAGCACTCAGAACCCAGCCCCATCTCCCTGGCACAACCCCTTTCAAGCCAAAAGCAAAGAGAATTCTGAGCAGACATGTGGTTGGACTGCCAGAGCATCAGGAGATGCTGGTGGGAGAGAATTCATTCCAGCCTCAGCGGCTTCACAGCTACAAGCGGAAATCAGCTCTGGGCATCCGGCCGGTGGCAAGCTTCCTGAGAACAGTGAGTCCCAGGTGGACCACCAGCGCTGGCCCGGAATGCTCTCACATCATGCCTGTTAAAGACACCTGGGTTTAGCTAAGGGAATGGAACCCAGGAGAGCCTGGGTCGAGAGACACATGAGTCCTGGGGTCACCTCAAGCCTCTGCCTGCCTCTCCCCAGGGAGCAAGAGGAAGCAAGGCAGAGGACAGTGAAGACTCACTGTTCCTCCATGGGCACCTTCTGGTTGGCCCCATGAGCAGCCCGTGTCCTCAGAGCCTGGCACATGGGGCTCCATCTTTGGTCTGTCTCCTTTGATCAACCTCTGCTGCAGGTGTGGGACTCAGAAGGTCTCTGCCCCCTGGCAGGACCATCCTTGTGCTGCTGGGGGCCATGCAGACCCCAGGGAATGACAGCCCGGCTCTAAAAACCCTAGGTCCCTTGCTTCTCATGTTCTGTGCTTTGGAAGCAGACTCTGCTCCCCCAAGAGCGAGCCAGAAGGAACAGGAGAAAATGCCGAGCAGGCACTGGCTCACTCCTGCCATCTCTGGTGACAGATTTGGGAACGGTTGAGAACTTCGGTTAAACCGAGACTGCTGGTGGTCATTTGCCTCCAAAATCTACTTCTAGAAATAATCAGGTCCGTACTCACCAACCCTCACCCAGCGCTCTCTCTCTCTCTGACAATTAGTTCATTCCTTAGGTGGCAGGACAGCAGTTGTGAGCCCAAGGCTCAGCCCTGCCTCCCAAGGCCAATGGCAGGACAGCCCAGTTTTGATGAAACTCTCAACCCTCTCGACTGAGGAATCGCCATCTCCTCTTTCTCATCCAGAAGGAGAGAAATATAAAAACCACTGGAGGATGAGGCCACCAGGCCTGTGGTCAACGGGGCTCCCAGGAAGTTTAGCTCCAAGGGCGGCAGAGAACAAATGGGAAGGAGAGGTGGGAGCCACTCCCACCCATCCTGGCTGAGGAGCCTCAAAGGTGCGCCCAAGCCGGGCGTGGTGGCACACGCCTGTAATCCAAGCGACTTGGGAGGCTGAGTCAGGAGGATCACGAGTTCAAAGCCAGCCTCAGCAACTTAGTGAGGCCCTAAGCAACTCAGTGAGACCCTGTCTCTAAATAAAATGTAAAATAGGGCTGGGGATGTGGCTCAGTGGCCAAGTATCCTTGAGTTCAATACCTGATTCAAAAAAAAAAAGTGAGCCCGAGGCCCCAGGAGGACAGCCGGGTTCCAAGCACATGGCTCCCCAGAGCTGAGTTCTTGCCCTATGGGCTAAGGGCACACGCCATCCAATCAGGTCAACAGTCTGGTAAATTAAAGGACACCAGCCCAGGATAGAGGACTGAGACCAGGCACCGAGCCATGCGGGAGGAGATTTTTAGCTACAAATCATCCAGGATTTGCAAACGGAGCCCAGATCCAACTCTGGGATGGAGGACGATTGCTACAGGTCCAGGTTCGGCTTCCAACCTGCCAGGGCCCAGGCATCTCCCTTAAAATGAGAATAAAGACAGTGTGCGTGGAGAGGTGACAGGATTCCTGGTGCACAGAAGCCTCAATTAATGCCCGGGGGGACCCTCGTCATCAACACATCATTAAACGAATAAGATTCCTGGGGCTGTGTGTGGAGGGAACAAGGAATAAAAGCAGAACTCCAGTGGTGACAGATCTGCTCTCAGCGACCATGTGAAAGTGCACTGCACTGAGACACTCTGGCTGGCTCCCTGAGTGAGAGGACCACCTTCTCCCCCAGGTGCATCCCCCCTCTCTCTTCTAATCAACTCTGCTACACTGAAAAATAAAACAGAAAAGAAAAGGGAAAAGACTTTGCATGGCCATGCCTTCCTGTGCCTTCTCCCTTCACGTGGATGACGGCCATCCATCGGGCCTGTCACTTTAAGAGCACTGAGGGTGACAGCAGTGGGCAGGGGGCGCAGTGCTCATGGCCACCAGGCCTGGACCTTACAGTACAGCTCCCTCCCCGCCCTCCCGTCCAATCCTAAGCCTAATATTTGCCCAGTGGCGGCAGTATTTGTGTACCCTGCCACCTGAAATCCAATAAGTGCAGAGACAGAAGAGAGGCGGCCGCTGATGAGGCATGAGTGCGAACACAGCAGCTCTTTAAAGAGCCATCGAGCTAATCAATACCCCCTCGGCCTCCATTCGGGGCCCTGGGACAACAATCAAGACTTAATGATGATTTTTCCATCCCTGCAACCCTCAGAGGCTTCAAAAGAAAAGGCTGCGGTTTCCAAGTTTGCACCCCTCTGGTTACCAAACAGGTTCCTCCCTGGGGTCCAGGGGCCCCCTTCCCCTTGCAGTGACCAGACAGGATGCCGCTTGCCCTGGGAAGCACTTCCCTCGGTCACATTTATTGGTCCGGCCAGTAACAAAATCACACTCACTTCTCAGTGAACTTGTAAAAGGAAATTCCACAACAGAACAGAAAACGACTACACAGCTCTCCTGTGTGAGAGAACCACTCTGCCAAGGTCAAGTGTGGCCAGACCTCCTGTTGGACATTCTTTTTTGCTTTGTCCAGAACCCAGAAATAAACGCCAAGATCTGTGGTAGGCCAGACAGGCAGGAAGAGGATGTTGTGGCTTGCTCGGCACCAGGACCAGCTCCTTCGACCACACGGGTTTCCAACTGAGTCCCCGTGTCCACCGCGGACACCTCCATACCCTCCCCTGCTTGCTTTTTTGACAGGGATCCAGAACAACAGTACCATGGGAAAATCACAGAAGCCCTCTCCTTGCACAAAAATCAGTTCAAATAACTAGTTAAGGCTAACTAGACTGATTGGAAGAAGCAGAAAGTCCTATCACAGCAAAACCATATAGAGGGTTTGGATGGCTCAGCAGGAAGCCCAGGGTCATGGTCCAGCTGGGACAGTGGTTCCTGGCACTGTTGGGGGACCAGGAGCCTCTGGCTTACTGTTGTCACCTTACCAATGGCCCCTGAATCCCAGGTGCTATCACATTCACAGGGAGGAAGAAGAGGAGAGGACAAGTGAGGAGAGATGTCCCCCTAATGACTTCTGCCTGTCACCTGGTTTCCCGGGCTGCAATGGAGGCTGCTCAGCTGAGGATTGAGAGCTGGGTGCAGGGTGGATGAGCAACACTGCAGATCTGTTAGGGAGGAGGGGTCTGTGGACACAGGGCAGGTGCTGTGGTCGGAATGTGTGTCTCCCCAAGTGCATACTGTGAAATTCTAACTCGAAGGTGATGGTATTAGCAGGAGGGAGGACCTTCAGGGGTGATGAGGTCTGAGATTAGCGCCTCATTAAAGAGGTCATAGAGAAACCCCTGGCATTTCCACCACGTGAGGGCATAGAGAGGGTGCCCTTTATGAATCAGAAAGTGGGGCCCCAGGAGATACTGAAGCTACTGATCTTGGACTTCCCAGCTTCCAGAACTGTAAGCAGTACATTTCTATTGTTTATAAGCCACCCGTTTATGGTATTATGTCATAGCAGCCCAAGGGATGAAGGCAGTAAGTTTCAGTTCAGCTGCTATAACAAAATTAGGAAGCCAACAATGACCACAGAAGGAAGGATTAGGACAGAACATCAAGGTGGTTGGTCAGTGGCAGGTGTGGTGAACAGAGCAGGTATCAGTCAAGGACTGAGGTCTGGAGAAGGAGAGTGAACTGGCAAAAAAAACATCTTAGTATTCATATGAAAACTAGCTACCACTGAACTGTCGATTTTTACCTTTTAAATGCTCAGCTTCCGTGAAAGGATCCTGAGGACCATCTGGGGGTTCCCCACACCCCACTTTGAGAATGACCACTTTAAGATCATACCTCCTGCCTGGCATGATAGAGCACACCTGTAATCCCAGTCACTCAGGCAGCTGAGGCAGGAGGATCACAAGTTCAAGGCCAGCCTGAGCAACTTAGTGAGACCTGTCTCAAAATTTTAAAAAGTGCTGGGGGCGGTGGCACACCTGCCTATAATCCCAGTGGCTTGGGAGGCTGAGGCAGGAGGATCATGAGTTCAAAGCCAGCCTCAGCAACAGCAAGGCCCTAAGCAACTCAGTGAGACCCTGTCTCTAAATAAAATACAAAACAGGGCTGGGGATGTGGCTCAGTGGTGGAGTGCCCCTGGGTTCAATCCCCAATACTGCCAAACACACACACTCACACACACACACACCCCTCCTAAATGAACAAAGGTATCTAAACATCACATATAACAACTTGCTCTCTTGGTTTAGTTCTTACAGCCCATCCTAATTTTCTACTTAATAAAGTAGTAAGGGGCTGGGGCTGTGGCTCAGTGGTAGAGCACTTGCCTAGCATGTTTGAGGCACTGGGTTTGATCCTCAGCACCGCATATAAATAAAAAAATTAAATTAAAGGTCCATTGACAAGTAAAAAATTTTTTTTTAATTATTAACTGACACATTGGAGGAAATATGATTATAGAAAAGTCTAGGGGATCTTAATTTGCAGAAAAGCAAGGAGGTTTTCCTGCTAGTTCTCAGAATGGTACACCTCCACCCCCAGGCCAGGTGTGGTGGGCAGAGTTTCTGGGCTGGCATCCCAAAGCATCCCTCCTCCCCGCTTGGGTCCTGGGGCTGTGAGGAGCAGCAGGGTGTTGGGTGGCATGGCTGACCTCACCTGGGAAACCACCTGGCTGGTGGTGGAAGCCCCTGAAAGCAGAGAACTTTCTCTGGGGACAGCAGAAAAGAAAGTCAGTAAGAATGGTTGACAAAAGACAGAGGGCCCTGTGGGAAGGAAGGTGCACAGCCTTGGGAGGTGGGAGAGGCCTGGCTGAGGGAGGCCAGGAAATAGGCCCCACTCCTGTGAGCTGCTGCCTTCTGCCGCAGGAGAGAGCATGAGGGGGACGCCAGGGTCCAGAGACTGCCAGCCAACCTCAGGACTGCGGCCCGACAGAGACCCTGAGAGAGGACCCAGTCACCTCCTCCCAGGCTGCTGCACGAGCTGCCATTTGCACACAGCAAGTGAAAATTCGGTGGCCCTGAGTCCAGCAAAGCCTTCCTGGTCTCACGGAGGCAGTGGGAGAACAGCCCCTGCCCCACAGAGAGAAACCAGGGACGAGATCTGGTGACACACTCCCCAGAGCATCCGAAAAAGTGAAGAAGCCAAGAACGGAGGAAAGCACTGGGGAAGATGTGCCACCAGGCGCTGGCGCTTTCTATGACCTCCATGAAATGCAGCACTGGGAGGGACGCCCCGCAGCACAGCAGCGAGTGTGGGAGATGAGAGTCGCATTAGCAGTAATATCCAAAGAGCAACCGCTCCCACGGCAAGAGCCAGCCGTCATTCAATAAAGTCATAAAGCCACTGGGACGGCCCAGAGATCGCCATCAGCCAGCTGACACCCCGGGGACCGGAGGTGCCTGGAAACCAGCCGCATTAGCCTGAGTTCCCAGATGCCTCTCCCCCTGCAAAGCCATGGGAATGGCAACCAGCAGCGAGTCACTGGGTCACCAGAGGAAAATCAGCAAAATGTCAGCCCTCCAGCTCCTCTGTCATCACTGGCCTCCTAGGTGGGATGGCCACTGGGACTCACAGAGCCACCCTCCAGCCTGCAGATGCAGGAGAATCACCTGGAGAATCTGGGCTGCCCCTAACTTTCTGCGGCCTGGGCCCCAACCATAACCCTGTTCCACAACAGCCCTCACCTTCCCTGGCCTTAAGGGGCCGTCCCTCCCATCTCCCTCCCATCAGACATGTCTGAGCACTGACGGCTGCAGTCACGGTCCGGGTGCTGGCAAGGTGGCCAATGGCAAGCCTGGCAAGCCCCTGTCCTCCACAAGCCTCCCTTCTGATAGGGAAGAAAGATGATGGCGAAGGAAGGAAGGGAGAGAGGGAGGGAGGGAGGGAGGAAGGAGAATCCAGAGACAGTGATGCATTCTAGAGAACAGAAGGGCAGGGAGGGGAGGCAGCTGGAGGGGCTCAGGAGGAGCAGAGGCCCCCCTGCAGCAGCCAAGCAGAGTGGCCAGAGCATCTCAGGGGCTGTAGCGCAGAAGGCCCACGGGTGGGACAGGGCCCCAAGCTCAAGGAGAGGAAGGTGGCCTTGATTCCAAGTGCCAAGGAAAGCCGCCACAGGGCTCCAGCAAGGGAGTGTGTTCCAGATCCTTCCGCCATGCAGAGAACAGGCTGGATGGGGTGGGGGCATAGAGGCAGGCACACCAGGCAGGAACGCCTGCCAAGGGAATTTCGGGAGAGAGCTGAGGATGGATTAGGCAGAAGGAAGTGGAGAGCAGTGAAGGGATCCAGGAGACCTGCTGGGAAAAGAGCCAACAGCACTTGCTTGAGAGGAGGAGAGGAAACAGATGGGCTGCGTCATCTTTGCTCACTGCCTGGTCACTGTGGGGAGGCCCTGCCTCCAGTCCTGGGGTACAGAGGGGTGAGGCCGTTCTTGCTTTGCTGAGGAGACCAACTAGCTGGAGACAATCCTAAAAGAGGGTTTAAAACAAAAGTCACATTCACCCAGGGCCGAATAAGGGACAGAGAAATCGCACACAGATAATGAGAGGAGCATCAAGGGTGAGGACAGAGACGGGGGCATTCTAGGACAGGACGGTGGGACTCAGGGACACATCCGGCCCCAAGAAGCACCAGGAGAACCAAGCCTATGCAGCCCGCCCCCCAGCTGAGCTGCAAAGGGCGCTCGGCTAGCTCACTCCTCCATCCCATCCCAACAGAGGACCGGAGCACATCCCACCTGGGGGACATGTCCACCTCCTATGACCTCCTCCCCAGGTAACAGGGCCACCTCCTGTGAACTCCTCCCCAGGGTAACATGTCCACCTCCTGTGACCTGCTCCCCAGGGTGACATGTCCATCTCCTGCTCTCCTGGCCCCTGGCCCCAGCTCTCTTGCTTGGAGAGAAGACCTGCTTCTCCCTGTCCTGCTGTGTCAGGACTGTGACATTCTAATGCCATCTGTAACTCCCTCTGGCTAAAGTTAGGCCCCACGGCTGGCAGAGCATCAGCCTCCCTTGGAAGAATATGCCAGAACCACCCAGTTCCCACCGGCATCAGAGCGTTTCCACTGAGTAGAAACCCCCGTGCCACCTCCCCTCCACCTGGGGACTTCGGGCTCTGCGGGTGTGACACTGTTCTGGACTGACCCCTTCCTCACGCTCCTTCACACATGGTGGCTCAGAGCGCACTGGATGCCCTTTCCCCCAGTGCTGCTTAGATCAGGGACACGCCTGCCACCCCACCTGTCCTTGCCCTTCTCACCCGTGCCTCTGAGTCCCAAACTGCTTACTCCCCCTCACCCGCAGGACAGAAACAGCAAGGGCAGTCACCTTGAGGGAACGCTCTTGGAGCCACGCATCTCGACCCCAAGACACGCCCAAATCACACGGGGACCTTAAGCCCAGATTCTGGTGCAGCAACTCTGGTCAGAGCCTGGGACCCCTCTGCCTGGCTAACAAGCACCCGGCTGACGCTGACCTGCAGGCTGAGGACCAACCTCGGGCAGGAAGGTCCAGCAGAGCAGCCCAGAGAGGGGCCTTCGGCAATCCTCACCCTCCTGGCCACACAGCCTCCCAGTCTTTTAATAATTGCATCCATAGGACATGGTGACAGGCATGACCTGCTTGATAAGTGAACCAGCCGCGATCTCGTACCCCAAAGTGTCTAGACTGACGTGGGAAACAAGGACCGTGGCACCAAAGACGAGCGCTGCTGAGCTGTGACTGAAACACATTTAAGTCGTCCTCGTTCTCTTGCCACCACTGCAGCTGCCATCCCAGGTGACCATCAGTTCCCAAAGCACAGGAGCAGTGAGTCTCAAACCCGTCCTGTACCATGCTTTCCCCTGGCTTTGAGGGATACAATGGTGGCAAGGACGGCCACCTCTGCTCCGCCTCCTCCATCACTGCAAGACCCCCGCAGACTGTGTGAGGCCGAAGCGGGCCGTGCGCTGGAGCTCCCCAGAGGAAAGGGTCCAGTCCCTGGAACACAAGCCGGCACCCAGAGAGTGACCCGAAGGACCCACCAGGCAACACAACTTGGAACAGCAAATTAGAGCGCAGGAGAGGTGGGAGAGCCCGAGGACACCCCTACCCCTCCAATAACATTGGCCTTCCTGGGCCTCAAGGTGAGCCCCTAGCCAACGCAGGGCCAGAGGACACCAGCCTCTGCAGCCCCCTCACTGTCGGCTGCACGGCGGGGCCACTGACTCCCAGCAAGCGTGCACTGGCGACCTGCACACAGCAGACACGAGCCAGGGGACCCCGAGGGAACAGGTGCTGTGCCCTCGGGGGGAACATCAGCCATGGTGCAAAGCGGACCTGGAGAAATCAGGAGCGTTTGTAAATAAACCAGCAAGGCAGCAAGTGCTCTTGAAAGGGAGGCAGGCAGAACCAGGAAGACCCAAGGGAGGGCACACCCCACCAGGAGCCACGTCCAGACCCTCTGAGGTTTGGTGCCTAAAGGAGAAACTTGAGGCAGAGAGTGTGCTCTGGGGATTCCCCCCGCCACACTTGGGGGTTTTTCACCCCCATCTGGCCCCACCTAGAGAAAGGTGGGGGTGAGGGAGACAAGATTGGAGGTGGGCCTGCAAGGTGGTGTCCCCAGTGGAGGGGAGCAGACTGGGGATCCCCCTGGTTGTAGGAAGAGTGAAGCTGCCACCGTCCTGGGGTTGAACCGCACTCTGCAGGGCTGTTGTGTGACCTCAGTTTGTTTCCCTGGAGTTGACACACCTCTGAAACCACTGGCCTCTCTAAGCAAGACAGGCCAAGGTACGTGCACCCTCACTTTTGCATTAAAGGGAGAGCGACAGCAATCCAAGGTGAAGATCGGGGAAAGAACTGAACTGCATCAGGCGCCTGGGACGGAATTGCCCTCCATCTGAAACTGCACATCTTGAGATTCTGTTCAAATAAGAAACCATCCATTTTTGCTAAAAATCTCACATCAGATAATAAGGACTAAGATTCTCTGAATGCCAGGCACTGGAGTTATTTTTGTTTTACGGGATATTTTCATTTAATCCCCTCAAACAATCCCAGGAGGCAAGTGAGATTTTTTATCCTCCTTTTCTCAGTGGAGAGATGCAAACTTAGAGACCTTGACTAACTTAATTAAGGACACCAGCAAAGCTGGGAGAAACTGGAAAGTAAAAACCAAGCAGTCCCACCCCAGCCCTGTGTCAGGTGACTACCCTCACCTCCCACCTCTCATGACGCCATGAATATTCTGACTTACAGCTCCAAATGGCGACTTGGAGGGAACAGGAAGAGGTGGGAGCAGGAGGGTGCAAACCCCACACAGAAGGACGGCCACCAACTGTATCAGGATCTTCAAGGAAGGGCAGGTACCCCAGGGTCCCAAGGTCCCTGCAAAAGCCATCCTAAAAGATGGTGACACTCTGAAGGGTGTCCTGGGCAGTCCTGTGGTACAGAACACAGCTCTCTCCCTGTGACATGCATGTGCAAGAACGTCCTTGCTTCAGGCCTCTGAATGTCACCTCGCTGAGGCTTCGAGACCCCTCTCCAGAGTCCACTGCCACTAAGCACTGTTCCCCTGTCTGCCTACATTGGGCATCTAACACTCCCTTATGGATTTTTTAAAAATATTTTTCTTGGTGTATGTAATGGTAGAATGTGTTGCTACGTATTTGTACACGTGCACAATGCAACAACATAATTTAGCCAATGTCATTCCCCAGTATCTCCCCTTTCCTTTCCCTCCTCCCTCCTCACCTGTGCCCTTTCCTCTACCCTACTGACCTCCCTTCTATTTTCATGAGCCCCCCACCCTTCTTTTCCTTTTTCTTCTGTAGCTTCCACATAGGAGAGAAAACATAGGACCCTTGTCCTTCTGAGCTTGGCTTATTTCACTTAACTAATGTTCTCAAGTTCCATCCATTTTCCCACAAATGCCATAATTTCATCATTTTTTTTAATGGCTGAAAAAAACTTCATTGTGTACATAGACCACATTTTCTTTATCCATTCATGGTGGACACCAAGGCTGGTTCCACAGCTTGGCTGCTGTGAATCGCACTGCTGGAAATGTGGGTTGCATGTGTGGTTGGAGTATGATGACTTAAATTCCTTAGGATAAATACCTCGGGGAGTGTAACTGGGTCGTATGGTGGTTCCATGCCGAGGCTTTTGAGGAGCCTCCACAGCGATTGCCATGGTGGTTGTACGAATTTGCAGTCCCACCAACAGTGTGGAAGTCTTCCTTCCCTTTTGGATTTGCCTTCCCATCCCAGCTGCAGTTTGATGGGTCTTCGCCAAGAGGCTCCAAGAATGAAACAGGGATTTTCAAACTGGCCATGCTGTTGTTCCTTTGATACCCAAATGGCCTTGATTTATGTGCACCAAACATATATACTAGGACTCAAGGAGGCTTTGTTCAGTGGCCTGCAAGGACTCTCTTGCCCTGTTTTTCCTCTTCAAATGCTTTGCTGAGTTGACCAAACTTAGCAAAGTTGAAGTCTGAGTTGAAGTCTCCAATGCGCCCATCTTAACGCACGCGTCCCAGCTGGCAAAACGCCTCCTGTCCCTCAAGTGACTCAGAGATGACCACTGCTGAAGTCAGGAAAACCTCTGGGGGGGACAGAAATCAAACCCTTGCAAACATCTCTTTCTCAGTAAGCACACAGATGCCACACTTAGCCACAAAGTCTAACTCCAGCAGAAAGGCAAAGCAGGACGTCCAGAAGAATCTTTTTTGGGGTCTCCCATAATTGTGTTTCTTTTACATGAGAGCCCACATGAATTGAAAATGGAAAAAAAAATCATTTTCCCCAGCTTTGCGTTTCCTCTGACCTCCAAAGCAGTCACCCGCAGAAGCCCGTCCCCACCACGAAGACTGGAATGTTCAGCACAAACACAGCTCAAGCCTGGGTCCCTGCTTGGGAACGTGGGGCTGCTCCTTAGCTCTGAAGAGCTCTCTGCTTGCAAACACAGGAAGAAGTTGCAGGGTTCTTGGGTAGCTTGTTTTGTGAGAAAAAGCTGTTCATCAAAGTCAAATCGAATTCCAGAATCCATTTCTCACCTTCTGCTCTGTCTCAGTCCTGGGTCTCATTTTCAGAGAAATAAAAACACTACCTTCCTCTAAAAGTTGTTCAAAAACAGAACACACAGTCTTGTGGAACCCTAAGTTTCCAGTCCACTGGACGGTCCAAAGCACAGTGAAGGATGACCGCAGATTGAACAAGTTGAAGCCAAGATGTCTACACCAGGTGTCTACACCAGGGTCCGTCTTCGTCTTTAGGTTTCTCCTTCTGGTTGGTGTCGCCACTTACACTAACTCCTTCCCCACACAGGGCACCACAGCAACTGCTGTAATGTTCCTTCCGCTGTTGCCCTAAACTCACAGCTGTCCCACCCCAAGGCTGGCCCCAAGGGATGTGAAGACTAAATTGTCTCCACTGTCCTGAAACACACAGTATCAGGATTTTGTATTCACACAGAACTGGATTCAATGCCAGCTTCATCTTTTTTTTTTAAGCCATTCAGCCTTAAGTATACCAATTTCTCTAAATTTAGTTTTCATCAAGTGTAAAATAGAAGAGAATACTGCCTACCTTGCAAGGTTATGGACAGTTAAGCAGAATCATCTATACGTGCTGCGAATCACAGTGCCTGGCTGTAACAGGCATGCTAATATGTGGGCTCTTTCTCTGGGTCTCATGAGCTCATGTGACAATTGATAGGTTTGGGACTTCTTCATCCGTCCGTCAATGACAGGACTTCAACAGCTTCCCCTATCCCATAGTTTCCAATCACTAAGCAAGTGTTTGTTGAGCAGCTAGTATGTGGACGGTGTGGCATTTGTAGGGGAGACAAACATGTTATAAACGGTCTCTGCAATTCCAGGAGTTTGCGGTTCATACATGCAAATGATGCAATAAATGTCACCTGTAAAAAGCGCCATGTGGTGGGGACAAGAGCAAAGACACTAAGAGAGGGTCAGAGGGTGGTTGAGATCATCAAAGAAGGTGTTCTAGAAGAAGTGTCACTTAAGTGGGGCCTCAGAGGAAGGCAGGGCTTCTGCAGACAGGATCCAGGGACAGGAGAAATCAAATAATGGTACAAAATGGGAAAACACAAAACGGATTTGAATTTAAGAGCCAGGTAGGTTCAGAAATAATAAAAGAACATTTCATCTTTTTTATTAAATCAGGTAATTTAGCTCTAAAGATTGCTCACTTATACACATCCCATAGAATTCCTCCAAAATTCAAAATAGAGTATCCAAAGATCAGGTGGCTGGCAGGGCCCAGGCAGGAAACCTACATGAGTAGATGTGAGTTCACTGCATGAGAGCGGTGGGGAAGAGGAGGCAGACCCCACCCAGAAGGACCATTCCAATGTGGGACACTAGCCCCAGAGTCACTAAGACACAAGGAATCAGACACCTGGACTCCTATCTGAAATCGCCTGATTTTAAAACATGGGGCTCATGAGATGTTCAACTCAGCTTTGAAACAACATACTTTTCTAACAGACAGAGCTGCGCCATCTGGGTTACCTGGTGACTAATGAGCTCTCCACCATAGCTTTGCAGAACCAGGTGGATCTCAGAATGGACTCGGGCTGGAGCAGAAGACTCCTGGAGACTCCTGGATTCCCTCCAGGCTCCAACTGTCCAGGCTGTTATGCCCCTACTCTATGAACAACCGACCTTGGCCTCCAGCCACAGAGAACCAAAGGAGGCCTGCCTCCCGCTCCTTCTTGACCTGCCCCCAGGAGGCCATCTGCCCTCGACAGTCCAGCACCCCACATGCAGCACCTGACCCATGCCACAGTCTCAGTAGAGCTGTCCCAGATGTGGACGGCCCTGTCTCCCTCTGGGTGCCTGGGTTCATTTTCTCAGAGTCTGCACACTTCTGGAGGGACACGGGCTGCCTCTCTACTCCTTGGGCCACTGAGATGCCTGGCACAGAGTGAGGTTCAGGGTCCAGCTCTTAAAGGATTCAACTGGACCCTAAAGGAATTGACTTATTATTACTGTCTAGGGTGCTGGATTCATTGTCTCCATTCAGCAAATTGAAGATCAGGACACAGAGACAGCAAGCAAGACATAGGTTCACCGCAAAAGCAACAGGTACAAAGAAAGACTTCTCCAAAGAGAAGGGACCCCAGAGCTGGGAATCCAGTGGGAGAGTTTTGGCCTGTTCTTTTTATGGTCTCCAGAATTTCCTCCTTTCTGGATCTCCTCCCCTGTCCACACGCTCCTCACGGTGCCCTCTCTGTCCATGCATCTGTCTTAGTTTTTCTACTGGGGTCCCCCGCTTAGGAGCATGAGCACTCTCGTCAACCAGGAAGTTGACCTCCTTGGAAGACCCTCTCCATGCTCCTTGCTATGGCCCTGCCCCAGACCTCCTCACTCAGATAATTCCCCAGAGAAGACAGCCTCTGACCCAGCCTCTGAAACCTTTGGGTTTCTGGTCCAACAGGTTTAAAACTCCTAGATTGCATATCCTTTAAATGGCCTAACAGCAAAAACACAAGAGTTTATGTAAGAATCACTCACAGAGACAGCCTATCTCATTCTCTAAGAAAAAAAAAAGAAATGTGCTAGTGAACTTCTCCACATCCGCCCCACCCTCAGGGTCAAGTACAGCGGGAACATCTTTTCAATTTCTGGCTGTGGTGGGGCTGTAATCCACAATTTCACTGGACCCATAGCTTCCTCTCGCTGCTACCAGGGAGCCATACCACTCAGATTCATGCTTCCGGAAAAGAAGAGAACACCACTACATCAAAAATAAAGTGCAGACGTCCCTAACTAGATGGGGTCATGGGGAAGGCAGGAAAAAACCTAAGGAATAAGCAGTGTACCTACCTGATCATGGAAAGCCAGATTATAGAACAGGGAGACGAGATATAGTATTTAAAACTGGGGAAAGGAAAACCACTCTTACACAGGAAGAGCTTTCTATATATGTGCAAATCTCAGAACCATCTAGGGAACAATTACTAACAATAAAAATATTCCACTTTCTATTTGGGAGGCTGAGGCAGGAAGGTCACAAGCTTGAGGTTGGCTGGGGCAAGTCAGGGAGACTCTACCTCAAAATAAGTATCAACAAGGGCTGAGGTTGTAGCTCAGAGGTAGAGTGCTTACCTACCGGGCATGTGTGAGGCCCAGTACGAAATAAAGTAGAAACAAAAACAAAACGTTCTGTTTGGCTGCTCAGTACAAAATTAGTGTGGAGAAGTCAAGTTTTCCTGTGTGACACCAACAGTCAGCTAATCTGTTATGAATCCCACTCACAACAGTAATCAAAGGAAATGAAATCCCCAAAAATACACTCAACCAGAGGCATGAAAACTCCTTATGAAGAAACAGAAAGTGGCCAGGCATGGTGGTGCACGCCTGTAATCCCAACACTTGGGAGGCTGAGGCAGGAGGATCGCGAGTTCAAAGCCAGCCTCAGCAACTTAGCGAGGCCCTAAGCAACTCAGTGAGACCCTGTCTCTAAATAAAATACAAAATAGGGCTGGGGATGTGGCTCAGTGGTTGAAGTGCCCCTGGGTTCAATCCCCAGTACCAAAAAAGAAAGAAAGAAAGAAAGAAAGAAAGAAAGAAAGAAAGAAAGAAAGAAAGAAAGAGAAAGTGGGGCAGAGGGACACAATAGTGACTTTCTCCCTGCTTTGTCCTCAGGGAGAAACTCACATCACCATCAGCCTGTCACCTACAAACCTGAAATACACCTTGTAAAAAATACTTAGAAGATGCTTTTGGAACTAGAAAGCTGATTCTAAAGTTCATATGGAAAAATACGCTGTAAGAATAAGCAAGAAGCTTTTAACAAGGAAAGGTAACAGAGGGGACGGATGGGTAATAAAACATAATGTTCCAATAATTGAAACAGTAGAGGACCTGAAAAAAGATTAGAGCAGCCCATGCAGCTAAAAATATACCACGCATAGAACTTTGTCTTCCAGCAGCAACAATAACCAAAGGGAAAAGAAGCAAAATTATTTTAATAATACATTTTATTTTACCTACTACATTCAGAATATTACCACTCCAATAAGTAAGCAATGTAAAAAGTGTTAATGAGATATTTTATATATATTTTAGTAAGTCCTTCAAAGTCTGGTGTGTATTTTATATTTATAGCACATATTAATTTGGAGTAGCTGCAGTTCAAGAGCTCCAAGAGACACATACGGCTAACGGCCACTGCATCATTCACCTTACAACCAAAAAATCCTGGAAAAAAAATACGTCAATACATCCAATAACTTAGTAAACTATACAGCTGGCATTTCATATCAATTGAACTTCTGGGAGCCATCAGGAAATGCATGTATTTTAATCCCTACCTCACTCCTTATACCAGCATGGGCTCTAGATGGACCAATTATTTGAATGCAGAAAATAAAAACAAAGTCATAGAAAAACATAGGTACTATTTTGAATCTTCTTGGGAAAAGGAAAACGTCAAGAAAAGAATGACTTGAGCTAGCTGTGGTATGTAATCCCAGCAACTTGGGAGGCTGAGGCAGGAGGGTTTCAAGTTCAAGGCCAGGGTGGAAAACATGGTGAGACCCTGTCTTAAAACAGATGAACAAACAAACCAAAGAGAATGCAGGAAGGACACTGAGGCATGGGCAAAGAATGACTCTCAGAGCCGGGCGTGGTGGTGCACGCCTGTAATCCAAGCGACTTGGGAGGCTGAGTCAGGAGGATCACGAGTTCAAAGCCAGCCTCAGCAACTTAGCGAGGCCCTAAGCAACTCAGTGAGACCCTGTCTCTAAATAAAATACAAAATAGGGCTGGGGATGTGGCTCAGTGGCTGAGTGTCCCTGAGTTC
>JAJEJO010001320.1:421148-432905 GCA_020662805.1 Glaucomys volans | reverse complement strand
AAAAAAAAAAAAAAAAAAAAATGACTCTCAGGGTCACAGCCAGACACACACCAGGTCCTGGGTCCAACCCATTGAGTCTTAGTGCTGGGACATGCTCTCCAGCTCTCGGTATCACTCCAGAAAGACTAACAGACTCCAGTAGGTGCCAATTAAATAAAAATTCATGCAATCAGAGGCACCATAACCAAAATCATAAGGAACAAACCCCAAAATAAAATATGACAGATAATTTTCTCAATAGATAAGGAACTCCAAAATAATCAGTAAGAAAAGACCAACAATTTAACAAAAAAAAAAATAAGAGAAAGAGACAGATGGTTCATAGAAAGGGAAACAAACAGCCTTGAAAGATGCAGAAAGATGCTCAGTTCAACTTCAAAGATGACTCCATGAACTATCCTTTCTGCCTATCCCTATTAGCAAAAGAAATCTGACACTGCTAAGACCCCACAGTGGAGGAGGTGAGGGCAAAGCCTTTCTCCTCTCCAACATTGTCCGTGAAACTGCACATCAGTAGAAGCTCTACAGAGGACAACTTGAAAGTTTATAGAAAAATAGAAAGTTCACGGACCCCTGCAGAATCTCACTCTCGGAAACACGCTAATAAGACGCTCACATCCCAAAGCAGCAGACAGTCCCTCATCTGATGTGGCCCAAGCTGGTCATTATTAGGTTAGCTTGAAGAGCAGATAAAGAATCTGCCCCATCAAATAATTTCATTTCAAGTACATAAATGTGCATTAACTTTCACATCTTGTGATGTGAAGCAGAAGCCTTTTAGAGCACGTGGTCAGCTGATCAAGTTCCGCTTGGTCTGTTCTGCAAAGCCCATTCCCACAGTTCTCCACTTACAGCTTCTGATCTGCTTCCTTTGAGGTGGTGTAAGACTTAAAGATGCCTGAAAAGGACCCTGAAAACCGTCCCTCTCCACTCCTCTGATTTACTGCCAGAAGTCTGGGGGTTCCACATTAACAAATCTATCCAAAGCAGGTGGCCCAACTTGCATGAAGCTTCTTTCCCTTTTTCATGCCCATAATGTGTTAGTTTGCATAACTTTTGATTAAGCCCAATTAAGCCCACTTGTTGCAATCACAGCAAGTGTAACTGGTATAAATAGTTGAATTAGCAATCAACTGATTCTAGGTGAGCTCATGGTAGGGCAGGGTCTCTCCAGCATGTGTCCCAAGAGTTAGAGGCAGCAGAACACAGAGTGCCTGTCAATCAAGCAACTCCTCCAAGTCTAGGTCAACCAAGAAAGTGTTGACTTAAGGGACCAGGATATTCACTGAATTACGTTTGTAAAAGCCAAGACGTGAAACAACCTAATTGCCCCTTAACAGAAAGTAAACAAGTCACGGGCCCTCCATTTGATGGAATACTATGCAGTCGCTAAAAAAGAAAAAAGAAAAAAGAAAAAAAATGAGTGGCACATGGCACATACAGATGTCCCAATATGGAACCTTTGTCCAAGAGGTAACCGAGTCAAAGTCACAGCAGTACTGACATATCTATATGAGCATACTTAGGTGGTCACAGGGCACCCCTGAGAGCACAGAGGAAAGCCTGGTCCAAAGGGGTGGGCTCTAAGGATATAAAGAGAGAGATGCTTCACTAGATCCCTTTGGAACCTTTTGAATGGTGAACTATGGGCCCACTGTTTTATTTTTTCTAGTGAGAGCCAGGGTATTACTGCCTGGGCTTGATGAGGATTCCCACCCATGGGGAGGAAGCCAGGAGAGCTGAGGCCTGGGGAGTCACTGCAGACAAGGAAACCTGGGCCAGGCTCCATGGGAAGCGGGGAAGCCATAGAATCCACAGATGGATTTGGGAATCAAAGAACAGAGGCCCCAGGACCACTTTCCTGAACTGAGCTCAGGGTGGGCAGCAAGGTCCAGAGAAGCTGCAGCAGGGGGTCACTAGGCAGAGAGAACCAGCTAGCCCCTGGGTTCCTAAAGGCTCAGAGTGGCCCTGGAATACTGGAATAATCCTGGGAGCCTCAAAGCCACTCTGAAATGAGGGAGCAAGCTCAACAAATTTCCACCATCCACAGCAACAAACCAGCCCTCGCCCCTGTTCTTCCTCCATGAAGGAGAAAGGCCAAGACCCCAATTGTGCCAGACAAGGTGGCACACACCTGTAATCCCAGCGGCTTGGGAGTCTGAGGCAGGAGGGTTGTGAGTTCAAAGCCAGCCTCAGAAACTCAGTGAGACCCCTTCTGAAAAAGGGCTGGGGATATAGCTCAGTTGGTAGAGTACTTGCCTCACAAGTACAAGTCCCTGGGCTCGATCCCCAGCACCATAAAAAAAGGGGGGGCTGGGGATGTGGCTCAGTGGTAAAGTGCCCCCAAGTTCAATCCCTGGTACCAAAAAAAGAAAAGCAAGCTTTTTTTAAAATCCCCATTGCGCATAGCATCAGGCAAAGGAAAGACCCAGACCACCTAGAGAAGCAGCCAAGAGACCCGAGGGGGCTTGGCTTTACCCAAGGGCTAACTCAGGCCCACTGCCTGCTTTGGTAAATAAAGTTTTATTGGAACCCAGCCATGTCCATCTGTTTGCATATGATCCAGGGCTGTGACAGTCCACGGGGTCAAAAATATTTACTATCACACCCTTTACACACACACACACACACACACACACACACACACACACAGAAACTGCTGACCCCTGATCTAGGCAACACAGAGCAACTCAGCATTGAGCTGTGCAGGCCAAAGAGGACCCACATCAGATGCGTGTGGCCCCCTCCCGTGAAATTACGTGCCAGGCTGGCAGTGAGAAGAGGGTTGGGAAAACTCTAAATTCACTAGGACTGAGTTTGTACTGTCCCATGAGAACGGGAGCTCAGAAAAGGATATTAGTCTGTAGCCATTGTGCTATCCTGATCCCTAAAACACATTTCTTTGTTAGATCAGGTCTTCAGACAATAGGTCCTAGATGAAGACCTGGGTGCATCCGGGCCACTTCACCATGAAATAACTTCAATTCACATTATTTGCAACATTGCTTGTTAATTGTAGAATTAGCTAGGTTGGCATTTCTTAAAAACTCAAGAACAAGATTGCTTTTCTCTGGGCATTGTGGGGCATGGGTAAGGCCCAGGTATGCTCAACCTCCAGCTTCCCAGAACCTCACATATTATTTAGGTAGGTAGAAGTTCTCAAAGAAATGCAAACTGTCAGGCCCCATTCCGTACCTCCTAAGCCTGATCGCAAGGCCCCCAAGTGATTTCGATGCGCTCCTGTGTAAGAACCACTGCGTAAAGCGAAGCCTTCTACAGAAGTCACACGGCTTCGGGTTGCCAGTCCTCGTGGCCCAGAGTATTTTATCCGGCCTGGTGTCATCCACTATCTCCCCCAGAAACCAAATGCTAAACGAACAAGGAGAAAGGCCCTTGGTTTATCTGGAAACATAACCAGGTCCCAAGTCTATTTCATTTATTTTTAAAGCTAATGATTCTGCTAACCAATAACTCTAGAGAATTCCGTGGGCCAGCAACAACCCTCTCAGAGAATTGATTTTCTCTAGTTAGGAACAAAGAAGTCTTGCCTCCATCAGTTGGATCTGCATCGATTAGCTCATCAGAGCGCAGGAGGAGGCCCACGCTGGGGCGGGTGCGAGGGTGGTAAGTTTGGGGCTGCTCCCCAGGCAGGAGCGGGGCTGCTCAGCACAGGGGACACCCCTGCACGAGGCAGCGATGCGCAGATGCTGAAGTGGCCTGGGAGGGAGGTCTGCACTGGGCTGGCCAGAAAGAGTTGGCAGAGTGAGGGCCCTGCAGACCACGCCTGGGGCTCACGTCACACCGTGGCTCTCGGCCCCCGGTGCTGCTGCAGAGCTGGCTGCGGTAGCCCATGGTCAGGTGGCATTCATGAGTGCTGTTCCCTTCCTTCTAAATCCTTTTAATTTGCATGGGACTCCAATTTCATTTTCCTTCTAGAAACACCACATCTGACTTTTTAGTATTGCCTTTTATTAATTAATTCTCCAGCTCTTGATCTCCTTGTTAGGGGTTAGATTGAATCCCCCCAAAAGATGTTATAGTCCTAACCCCCAGGAGAACATATTCAGAAACAGGGTCTTTGCAGATGACAGAGTTCAGATATGGCCATTAGGACGGGCCCTAGCCCTACTCTAACCCAATTAACTGTGTTCTTATACAAAGGGGAGTTTGTTCACAGAGACGGACAGAGGGAGAACACCATGGAAGGCTGGGTATGCTACAACAGGCTAGGAATCTTCCAGAAGCTAAGTGAGGGCCTGGGGTAGATCCTTTCCCAGGGTCTTCAGAAAGAGTGTGGCTTTTTGACACCTTGATCTTGGGCTTCTAGAATTGCCTTCTAGAAAGTTCAGGCATCCAGAACGGAGACAATAAGTTTGTTATTTCAGCCACTCAAAGTATAGCACATTGTCACAGCAGCCCAAGCAGACCAGCACATCCCAGGGGGACTCCAGGTTCCCTGCAAAGGCAGGAGGACCCTGCAGCTCTCTCAGGAAACCAGGGACACCCCATCACTACACAAGCACTGGAAGAAGATGTGGAGGAAGTGGCTCCAACTGTGGGTGCTGAATTGGACGAATGGGGGTTCACAACCTGGTGCTGTGATGTTTTTAGAAACACAGGGATCAGAGTTCCACCCCAAACCTCCTAAATCAGAATATCAGAGGGTTGGGTGTGACACGCCACCAGGCAGCCACTGGCCCACAGAGCGTTGTTGGGCCCTTCCAACCAGATTCTAACCACCGTGGCCTCCACGTGCTGGCTGCTGGGAGTGGGCTCCAGGAGCCAGGGATCTGGCCACCCCTGAGAGCTGGTGAGGCCTGCAGAATCTCAGCCCCATCCCAGACCTGCCCAATAAGAATCTGCACTTCAGTGAAATCCCCAGGGGCCTCCTGCACTCAGGAGAATCTTGTAGATGGCCAACAGTGTAAGACAAATGACTGTGAGGAAAGAACCTCAGCAAGTTGGAGAGGCGGTGTTGAAGAGTTTAGGCATGGCAGTCGGACTCCTTCAGGTCAAGGCTCTGGGTCTCAACCCTTTGATCTGTAAAATGGGGGTGCTACAGCATCTGCCTTGTGGGGTCATGAGGACTTGGGAGAGTCCTAACATGAGCAGGGCTGCTTAGACAGTCCCCATGCATACCATAATGCCATCCAGCGATGAGCGGGTCACTGTCTTCAACTACAAGGACTATAGTTTTATTTTAATTTTGTTGTGGGGTGGATAACTGGGGATTGAACTCAGGGGCACTTGACCCCTGAACCACATCCCCAGCCCTTCTTATTTTTTACTTTGGGGCAGGGTCTCGCTAAGTTGCTTAGGGCCTAAGTTGCTGAGGCTGGCCTTGAGCTTGTGATCCTCCCGCCTCAGCCTTCCAAGCAGCTGGGATTACAGGTGTGCACCACCATGGCCAGCAACTCTAGTTTTTATGCAATAAGGGAAATAATGAAAGAATAGAAAGGATGCTTCTGTTCATACATCCCAAGATACAGCTCAGATCACTAAGCTCCACAAAGGACCTACTTTTGCCTCTAATTAGGGAGTGACCAAATGTACTCATGTAAATTGTAGCCAGTTTGATTGAATGGGGCCCTTAGCACGAGGCTCTTGAATTTAGGACAGAAATACAATGGAATAAGTAATTAACCCCCCAAATCCACTAAGGGAACCAGTGAGGGGGACCTAGCATTCCCACTGCAAATTAAGACATTAAGAACATCATGTCCCCAAAAGGAACAGAATGGCCACTGTGAAAACAGGTGGATTGCACTGGGTGTCCTTGGGGAAACAAGAAATGCTTTCTTTGCCTAGAGACAGGCCCACGCCAAGTCCTTCCCCACCCCCCAAACTCAAGAAATGCAGAGAGACAGGTGAAATTCTAAAGCCAGGCAGACTCAATCTCCCTCATCCACCCACCCAGCCAAAAATGACAGCTCTTCCAATAAACAGCAGGTGGGACTGAGTCTTCCCACGTTCCTGTCCTGTGTCCCAGAGAAGCCGAGCCTGCTTGACATTGCCATGCAGTCACCGGGCTCTTCACGTGCTAGGAACTGCGTTAGGCGGTGTCGCCATGGGTGTGGTTACACAGGAGAAGCCGGATACGTCGTGACGTCACTGGGTGACACAGTCTTACGGGGTCACCGTCTGACGTTAACCGGAATGTGGCTTATGCAGCACGTGGCTGTATTTGGCATGAATGGTTTAAAGAGGGTAAATACCAGAAAAGACATCCACACAAAAGATAGCCACGAGTTTTTGTCCTGTTTCTTTACTTGTCTATTATCCAAGCCCATCTCAAACAAGTTGGAAAGATTCCCCGGGCCTGTGTGTGTGGTTTGGAACAGCCTAGCGCTCCTTCTGCAAGGACAGAAGCATTTCCTTTTGTGAAACCAAAGCCCTTTCTATGGTTAAATGTATAAACAACCAAATTAACAACAACAACAAAAAATCCTACTTTGCCACTGATTTCTATTTTTAAAAACCGAGATACTGTATTTGAAAGAAATAACCTCTTGCAGTAAACTATATTGATCAAACTGGTGAAGAAAACCGTCAAACACACACACACACACACACACACACACACACACACATCCAATAAATCCTATTTTTAACTGGGCAAAGGATTTGAGTGGACATTTCTCCAAAGATGATATACAAAGAGCCAACAGAAGTATGAAAAGATGCTCACCCTCAGGCATCAGCAGAGAACTGCCAATCAAAACCACAGTGAGGCATCCCCTCACCCAACCAGCCAAAAACAAACAAACAAACAGACAATGACAGATGTTAGGCTGTAGAGAAATTGGAACTTCAGCACACTGTTGGTGGGAATCACAAAACGATGCAACTACTCTGGAAGGCAGTATGGAGATTCCTCAGATGTTAAAAATAGCACTACATCTGATCCAGCGATCGCATTTCTGGGTATTTATCTGGAAGAACTGAAAGCAGACTTTCAAAGAGAGAGCGGCACACCTATGCTCATAGCACACATTCCCATCGCCAGCAGATGGAAACAACCCGAATGCCTACTGGTGGTTGAATGGATTTCAAAAAAAGGTGATATGCGCATAGAGGGGAATATCATTCAGCCTTCAGGAGGACAGGGATTCATTCTGTCACACGCTGCAACACGGATGATTATTTAGACACTCGTAGATTCCACTTACATAAGGAGCCTAATGCTGTCAAATTCATAGAAACAGAAAGCAGAATGGAGGTCTCCAGGGCTGGGGGCGGTGAGAGAAAGGGAGTCGTTTGGTGGGTGCAGAGCTGCAGATTCGCAAGGCGAAAATATGTCCTTGAACAACGCGAGCATGTCTAACACTGCTGGGCGGTTGTGCTAAGCTGCACACTTACAGGTGGTCAGATGAGGAGGTGAACACCTCCACCGAGCAGCCAAGAACACAATCCGCCTCTCACTCAGGCTAGAGTTTGGAGCCAGGCTGCACTCGGTGGTGCATTCCAGGCTCTACAAAATACCTTTACATTGGAAGACGGTATTTAAGGTTTTGCGGTGCTGGGGATTGAACCCAGGGCCTTGTGCTTGCGAGGCAGGCACTCTACCAACTGAGCCATATCCCCAGGCCTTTCCCTTCCTTTAATTCAGTCCTTTTATATGCAGCGGAACCACTCTGCCAGAACCACACTCCGAGTTTCCCTAACACGCGTGGAGCAGCTATGGGGCCTTCCAATGTGGAAATAATACCCGTTCCATTTATGTCAGACCCTTTGTTCCGATGTCTTCGGGATACAGGTTAAATGATCCAATGGTGTCATTGGTTTTCTTTCTCCCCCCGGTAGAACTTTTAAGAGCATCCACCGTTCTAAGGAGCTACCATTGTACTTGGGAAGTTCATTACCTTATAATGACAATTTGTCATGCAGCTTCACCTCCTGGAGCTCATCGAGGCAGGCTTTCAGGGAAGGCAATTTTTCTTATTCCACTCTTTCAAGATGTAAAATATTGCAATCATTAAGAGAAGATGATAAATCCCCACCTTGAAAATTAAACAGGCCATTGCAAAAGAGCGTCCCTGGGTGCTCTCCCGGGGGCGGGCTTCGCAGTACCTATGACAGAACTGAATTATTCAAGCCTAATTATTTACGGGCATAGCCACCATCCAGGGTGAAATGAACACTCCTGTAAGAGGCTCCCTGTGATTTCTTTTGTTGTCATCTGTCAAGTCGATGACTCTTTCAGAGAGAAGCCATCCTGAATCACAGCCCAGAAAGGAACACTGCTACGTTATCACCAGAACACCTGCAGATGGGCTGGCCGCGGCCACCCCATCGCACGCATGGCATCACATCACAAACTCCCCACAAGATGAGCAGGAGCAGCCATTAAGCTCCACACCGAGAACGGATGGTGTGCTCCTGCCTCCTGTCCCCATTGGAATCCTGAAGTTCAAACCAACCCAGCCCCTCGGTGATAACTGGGAACTGATTCCTCCAACAAGTTACAAACTCAAGGACTGCCGAATTCGGACACCTCCATTCTCAGGAGTCATCATGCTTAGAAATGCAATGGGAGTCATCAAGAATGAAAAACAGGAAGGGCCAGAGGACAAATGAGTATATTCAAGGTATATTCAAGTATATTCAAAGAAGCTTCCGTTCCATGCTGGGGTTTTCTAATAGTCCCCCTCTCCACCCCACCAGCAACACAAACACACACGCACATATATGCACACCGAAATCTGATAGGTATAAAATCTTACAGGTATAAAAATTTAGGATAATTGAGTTATGGGACTACATAAAGCCAGGAGCAAATTACTAAAAAGAGGTATTTTGTTACCATTGCATGAAAACATGACCTCTACCATCTGCTCCCAAATGCTGTTGGTTTTTGTTTTTTGGAACTGGGGATTGTACCTGAGGGGCACTTCACCACTAAGCTACATCCTTACCCCTTTCTATTTTTTTATTTTGAGACAGGGTCTTCCTACATTCTTGAAGCAGGCCTGGAACTTGAGATCCTCCTGCCTCAGCCTCCCAACTTGCAGGGATTATAGGCATGTGCCACCGCACCCAGTCCATCAAATGCTCGTACTTCATTCTGACATCACTGAGTCAGTCTACAGTTTCTAAGACTTCGTCGGGAACTCTTTCAGAAATGTAGAAAAGCACAGAGAGCAACAAGATAAAAACCCAGGCTCCTATCATTGCATACAGCTTAACCTTTTACCATACCTTGGTTCAAATTTTCTACACAAAATGCTTCAGAAGGAACATAAGCTGCTCTTTCACCCCACCCCAACTGGATACTCAATATCTAGAAAAGATCCCAGGTATCCTTCGTGGCCTTCTTCACAGCATGGTAACAGCCATGCTGATATATTTTATATGTCTGTAAACATGTGTCATGGTTTAGATATCAAGTGTCCCCCAGAAGCTCATGTGTTAGGTAATGCAAAATTTTTCAGAGGTGAACTGATTGAGTTATGAGAGCCTGAACCTTACCAGTGGGTTAATGCCCTGGTATGGGTTAACTGGGTAGTAACTGAAGGCAGGTAGGGTGTGGGTGGAGGAGGTGGGCACTGTGAGTGAGCCTTTGGGGTATATATTTTGTCTTTGCTGAGCAGAGCTCTTCCTCTGCTTCCTGGTGCCACGTCCTGAGCTGCTTTCCTCCTCCACACCTTCCGCCATGATATTCTGCCCCACCTTGGGCCCGGAGCTATGGAGTCGGCCATCTATGAACTGAGACCTCTGAAACCATGAGCCCCAATAAACTTCCTCCTCTAGAATCATTGTCAGGTCCTTTGTTCACAGCAATGTAAAAGTTGACTAAAATATGTGACCTTATTTCATATAACTTCAAACTTGAATAATAGTCAACTTTATACAGCATTCTGCGACTTAGTATGCTATCTTATGAATTTACCACAATTCCGTTATCCATTCTTCTGACAACTACAGTAACACAGCCACATCAATATTTATAGCAGCTCAATTCACACTAGCTAGATTGTGGAACCAACCTAGATGCCCTTCAACAGATGAATGGATTAAGAAGCTGTGGTATATATATGCACTGGAATACTATTCAGCCATAAAGAAGAATAATATTATGGCATTTGCAGACAAATGGATGGAATTGGAGATTATCATGCTAAGTGAAATAAGCCAATCCCAATTTTTTTTTATCATTACAGGAAATATTGAAGTGAACACTGTCATGTGGCTCCATGTGTCTATCTGCAAGATAGTGAAATTCAAATTGAACTTGCTTGGTCATCAGATACCATATCTCTAATTCTACTAGACTGTAACAAATAGCTCACTGTATCAATTTGGGCTTAAACCAACAGTGCTGCCCATTGCCATTTGCCCAAATCCTCTCTCAGTGCTTTCGACTATCAAACCTGCTCAATTTTTTGTCAAGTGGGATTGGCTCCAGAGGCATACCTCGGTCTCTGCCTCCGCCCTCGCAGAGCCATCCTCCCTGTGTCCACTGTTCTTGTGTCTCTCCTCCGCTCCTTATAAGGACATCAGCCATATTGGATTTGAGGTCAACCCCACTCCAGGATGACCGCACATTAACTAACTGCATCTGCAAAGACCTGGTTTCCAGGTGGAGTCACATCCTAAGTTCCATGAAAGATATCAATTTGGGGAACACTATTCTGCCCAGTACACCCACCCCTCAGTGCTGGGCTCTGCCATGTGACTTGCTCAGCCACCATATGGGCCTGGAAGCACCTGTGAGTCAGTTCTGTGCCTGGCCCCTAAGAGGCCTGGCTTGTTTCTACTTCTCCTTTTACTCCTCTGCGGTCACCATGAGAAGAACATGCCCTGGTCCAAGGCAGATGACAGACACCTGGAAGAGAATCACCTGCGTATCTGCAAATTTGCAGCTTAATGCAGTCAAGGTCAGCAGACCCTCAGCTGCCCCCCGAGGCAGGAGGAAGCCCAGCTGATGTGGGTAGAGGTGATCCAGACAATCACACATGCCTGAAGACCCATCCCAAGTGCTGTGTGCCACGGAGACTGTGGTTGGTGGTCACACAGCAAGAGCTGACACTTTGCACCACAACAACTGAAGCGGCCAGCCTGCTGCAGGGAACTGCAGCTGCACCGTGCCCTGTCCACACAGCACGTGCCTCACCACCTCCCAGCAAGCACATCCACCTGGCAAGACAGGACTTAACCTCAGTCTAGACCCACACACTCACTCCAGCAAGCCACCTGTCATTCCCCAAGCAGGCTGAGGGCTCTCATCTTATGCTCGCCCCATTCTGGGTGGCAATTACTGCTCTGATTTTGTATGCTTGCATAATGATAAGTCTTTTGATCTCTGGCACTAGCGAAATATCTGGCCCCAAAAGTTGGCACTAAATGAATCAGAGAAAACAGAAGGCTGCTGGGAACGAGGCTGTAATTGGCATGAGGGGGCGAGGACTCCAGGCCTGGAAAGGAAGCCGGTGTGAGTCTGAAGTCTCCTCGCAGCACAGTCTTGACACCCGTGCTGCCTCGGAAGCACAAACTCATCAGCCACCGAACCACAGAGCAGAACGCAGGGTCCCTGCTGAAACCACTCAGCAAAGCCGCAAAGAAAGCCACAGAGGGCTCTCGGATGCAGAGTGGCGGAACTTTTGAGAGCCAATGACAGCTCTGCCAGAATATTCCCTAATATTTGAGTGCCGATCACTCACTGACCTCCGCCTATCATCTGCCATTTGCCTGTTTGCCTGCCTCTTGCCTGCCAATCACCTGCCTTTCACCTACCCATCACCCACCACCCAAGGTCCA
>JAJEJO010001320.1:360908-420748 GCA_020662805.1 Glaucomys volans | reverse complement strand
TGAAACTTGAAAATAAAGTTGAACAAACAGAGAAGATGGTAAGAAATCATGAACGGAACCTCCAAGAAATATGGGATATCATGAAAAGACTAAACTTAAGAATTATCAGGATTGAGGAAGGCAAAGAGATACAAACCAAAGGAATGAACAACCTATTCAATGAAACAATATCAGAAAATTTCCCAAACCTGAAGAATGAGATGGAAAATCAAATACAAGAGGCTTACAGAACACCAAATGTACAAAATTACAACAGACCCACACCAAGGCACGTTATAATGAAAATGCCTAACATCCAAAATAAAGACAGAATTTTATTGACTGAGAGAGAAAAGCATCAGATTACATATAGGGGGAAACCAATACGGATATTAGGAGATTTCTCAGCCCAGACCCTAAAAGCTAGAAGGGCCTGGAACAATATATTTCAAGCTAAAAGAACATGGTTGCCAACCAAGAATCTTATACCCAGCAAAACTAACCTTCAGATTTGAGGACAAAATAAAATCCTTCCATAATAAACAAAAGTTAAAAGAATTTACACATAGAAAGCCTGCGCTACAGAACATTCTCAGTAAAATATTTTATGAGGAGGAAATGAAAAACAACAATGTAAGTCAGCAAAGGGAGGAACTACCCTAAAGGAAAAGCCAATCAAAGGAGAAACCAAGTCAAGATAAAAACAAAAATAAGCCAAAATGACTGGGAATACAAATCATATCTCAGTAATAACCCTGAATGTTAATGGCCTAATCTCATTAATCAAAAGGCATAGACTGGCAGATTGGATTAAAAAGAAAGATCCAACAATATGCTGCTTTCAAGAGACTCATCTCCTAGAAAAAGACATTCATAGACTAAAGGTGAAAGGATGGGAAAAAACATACCATGCACATGGACTCAGTAAAAAAAGCAGGGCTTTCCATCCTTATACCAGATAAAGTGGACTTCAAGCCAAAGTTAGTCAAAAGGGATAGAGGACATTTCATACTGCTTAAGGGAATCATAAATCAGGAAGACATAACAATTGTAAATATTTATGCCCCAAACAATGGCCCATCCATGTACATCAAACAAATCCTTCTCAATTCCAGGAACCAAATAGACCACAACACAATTAATTCTGGGTGACTTTAATACACTGCTCTCACTACTGGACAGATCTTCCAAACAAAAATCAAACAAAGAAACCATAGAACTCACTAACACAATCAATAACTTAGACTTAACAGACATGTACAGAATATTCCATCCATCAATAAGCGAATACACTTTCTCTACAGAGCAAATGGCTCCTTCTCTAAAATAGACCATATGTTATGCCAGAAAGAAGCCCTTAGTAAATACAAAAAAATAGATATAGTACCTTGTATTCTATCAGATTATAGTGGAATTAAATTAGAAATCAATGATAAAATAAAAAACAGAAACTATTCCTGAAACTACTCCTACATCAGGGAGGAGATAAAAAAATTCTTAAAGGTAAGTGAGAACAATTTATACAACATATCAAAATATCTGGGACACTATGAAAGCAGTACTTAAGAGGAAAATTCATTGCATTGAGCACATTCAAGAAAAGAATAAAAAGTCAACAACTAAATGACCTAACATTACATCTCAAAGTCCTAGAAAAAGAACACCACCACCAAAAGTAGTAGAAGATATGAAATAATTAAAATCAGAGCTGAAATCAATGAAATTGAAACAAAAAAATAATAATTCAAAAATTGATGAAACAAAAAGTTGGCTCTTTGAAAAAGTAAAAAAAAATAAAATAAAAAAATAAACCCTTGGCCACACTAACAAAGAGGAGAGAGAAAACTCAAATTACTAAAATTTGTGATGAGAAAGGATATGTCATGACAGACACCATTGAAATGCATAACATAATTAGAAGCTACTTTGAAAACCTATACTCCAACAAAATAGAAAATCTCAAAGACATTGACAAATTTCTAGAAACATATGATCCACTCAAACTGAATCAGGAGGACACACACAATTTAAACAGATCACTTTCAAGTAATGAAATATAAGAATTCATCAAAAGCCTACCAAACAAGAAAAGCCTGGGACCAGATGGATTCTCAGCTGAGTTCTACAAGACCTTCAAAGAAGAACTTATCCCAATACTCCTGAAAGTATTTCATGAAATAGAAAAGCAGGGAACCCTTCCAAATTCATTCTATGAAGCTAGTATCACTCTGATACCAAAACCAGACAAAGACACTTCTAGAAAAAAAAACTTTAGGCCAATATCCCTGATGAATATAGATGGTAAAATCCTTAACAAAATTCTGGCAAATTGCTTACAAAAACAAATTAAGAAGATAGTGCACCCCAATCAAGTGGGGTTTATCCCAGGGATGCAAGGTTGGTTCAACATCCAGAAATCAATACATGTAATTCATCACATCAATAGACTTAAGGTTAAGAATCACACGATTATTTTGATAGATGCTGAGAAAGCATTTGACAAAATACAACACCCCTTCATGCTCAAAATACTAGAAAAAATAGGGATGGTAGGAACATACCTCAACATTGTAAAGGCTATTTATGCTAAGCCCACTGCCAACATCATTCTCAACGGAGAAAAACTGAAAGCATTCCCTCTAAAAACTGGAACAAGACAAGGATGCCCACTGTCACCACTTCTATTCAACATTGTGCTGGAAATATTAGCCAGAGCAATCAGACAGACCACAGAAATTAAAGGTATACAAATAGGAAAAGAAGAACTCAAGCTGTCACTATTTGCTGATGACATGATCCTTTATTTAGAGGATCCAAAAACCTCCACCAGGAAACTTTTAGACCTAATTAATGAATTCAGCAAAATAGCAGGATATAAAATAAACACACATAAATCAAATGCATTTATCTACATAAGTGATGAATGCTCTGAAAGTGAAATGAGGAAAACAACTCCATTCACAATAGCCTCAAAATAAAATAAAATACCAGGAATCAATCTAACAAAAGAGGTGAAAGACCTCTACAATGAAAACTACAAAATACTAAAGAAAGAAATTAAAGAAAACCTTAGAAGATGGAAAGATCTCCCATGTTCTTGGATAGGCAGAATTAATATTGTCAAAATGGCCATACTTCCAAAGGCGCTATACCGATTTAATGCAATTCAAATTAAAAACTCAATGACATTCCTCATAGAAATAGAGAAAGCAATCATGAAATTCATCTGGAAGAATAAAAAACCCAGAATAGACAAAGCAATCCTGGGCAGGAAGAGTGATGCAGGAGGTATCACAATACCAGACCTTAAACTCTACTAAAGAGCAATAATTATAAAAACAGCATGGTATTGGCACCAAAACAGACAGGTAGACCAATGGTACAGAATAGAAGACGCAGAGACAAACCCACGTAAGTACAGTTATCTCATACTAGACAAAGGTGCCAAAAGCATGCAGTGGAGAAAAGACAGCCTCTTCAACAAATGGTGCTGGCAGAACTGGAAATCCATATGCAATAAAATGAAATTAAACCCCTATCTCTCACCCTGTACAAAACTCAACTCAAAATGGATCAAGGACCTAGGAATTAAACCTGAGGCCCTTCACCAAACAGAAGAAGAAGTAGGCCCAAATTCTTCATCATGTTGACTTAAGACCAGATTTCCTTAACAATACTCCAAGAGCACAAGAAATAAAAGCAAGAATCAATGAATGGGATGGATTCAAACTAAAAAACTTTTTCTCAGCAAAAGAAACCATCAATAATGTGAAAAGAGAGCCTACAGAGTGGGAGAAAATCTTTTCCACATGCACTTCAGACAGAGCACTAATCTCCAAAATTTATAAAGAACTTAAAAAGCTTTACACCGAAAATACGAAGAACTTAATCAATGAATGGTCTAAGGAACTGGGCAGACACTTCACAGAAGATATGCAGATGATCAACAAATATAGAAAACAGTGCTCACCATCTCTAGTAATTAGAGAAATACAAATCAAAACCATCCAAAGATTTCATCTAACTCCAATGGCTATTATCAAGAACATAAGCAGTAATAAGCATTGGTGAGGATGTGGGGGAAAAGGTACACTAATAAATTGCTGGTGGGGTTGCAAATTGGTGCAGCCACTCTGGAAAGCAGTATGGAGACTCCTCAGAAAACTTAGAATGGACCCACCATTTGACCCAGCTATCCCCCTCCTTGGTTTGTACCCAAAGGATTTAAAATCAGCATACTACAGTGACACAGCCACATCAATGTTTATAGCTGCTCAATTCACTATGGCTAGATTGTGGAACCAACCTAGGTGCCCTTCAATTGATGAATGGATAAAGAAACTATGGGATATAAACACAATGGAATACTACTCAGCCATAAAGAAGAATAAAATTATGGCATTTGCAGATAAATGGATGGAGTTGGAGAATATCATGCTAAGTGAAATAAGCCAATCCGAAAAAACCAAAGGTCAAATGTTTTCTCTGATAAGTGGATGATGATACATAATGGCAGTATGGCGGGGGTCGGGGTAAGAGAAGAATGGAGGAACTTTGGATTGTGCAGAGGGAAATGGGACGGGAGGAGGTAGGGGGAAGGAAAGATAGTGAACTTAGACAGTATTACCCAATGTACGTGTATGATTACAAGAATGGTGTCAATCTACATTGCGTACAACCATAGAAATGAAGAGTTGTACCCCATTTGTGTACAATGAATCAAAATGCAGTCTGTAAAAATAAATAAATAAATAAATAAATTAGCAAAAGGAAAAAAAAAAAGAAAAAGAAATGACATCAGCATGGGGTGCCCCACCTCCCCAGAGCAGGGTGCTGGTCTTCATTCCCATGGCCTCCTGCAAAAATCCACTCTTCTCCCCGACTGTAACTCTGTCTGGAAGGCAATGACCCTGGGTCCTCACGCCCTGGGAGCCTACTGGAAAATTAATTAAAACCCAGCCCAGGCTCCCAGAGGCCCTTTCAGACCAGGAATCTTGTGGGGCTTACCGCTTTGTGGGCTAAGCTGTCAATCGAATGATTAGGAGTCATGCTGAGCACCTTGAAACCAAAATGACCAAAGGGCTGTCATTACCAAGGGTTACTCAGTCCTCACGCTGAGAAATCATGTTAAGCTCATGTTTTGGGCACTCTCCAAACAAATCCTTACTAGTTCTTGGCATGCTGGGGATTGCATGCTGGGAAGTCTTTGAAGGTCATGGACCTGATTCCCACTGGTGCACACTGCCCAGTGAAGCAGACGGCTTCTTTTTTATTTTGTTCTTCCTGTGTTGAAGCCCTCTCTGCATCTAGGGAATTGCATGATTTATTGTACTTGCTGAAGGGTGAGAACCTTTCTTCTCTATAACTTTCCTGGTCTGTGGCTTTGTGTTATTTCCAACAGAAAACAGACTAATACAATAGGCAAGTTAAGATTTAAGGTCTCAGAGACCCTGGAAATGAATTTGAGCTATACAAGTCCAGCAAGCAAGGTCATGTATACAATTGGGTGGTTTCTGCAGTGTGGGGAAGCAAAGGGAAGAGAGGACCAGAGGTATCACTTGGAGCCCTCAGACTCCCCCACAAGCAGGTCCCACCGAGGCTGTACCAGGGCAATGCAAGGATTAAATGGAACACTGGTGTGGCAAAGGAGGGGGTTCTGGGCCTGGGCGGCGGGCACAGGGTTGGAGGGGAGAAGACTACCAGGCATGAAAGAGAACAAGCCCTCTGCTTGTGCGCCACAACATCGTTTCTGATAGTTGTGAGCTCTGAGAGGGTTCAGGCACAGAGCTGAGCCCACCTGCAGGGATCTCCATATTCATCTGTCCCAAGATGCTTTTACCATAGGCGCACCATTACACTGCCAATTAAAAAATAGCTGCCATGGCCTGCAAGATGCACCCCAATTTTAAAGATGCTTCTTAGCATCAACAAAATGTGCCAGTTCCCTCAACCCTTAGAAGAATCCCTACGAAGCAGATAAAGCGAGGCTTAAAAGGGCAGAGGCCCAGTAGCTAGTTCATGGTCCCAGGGTTGGCAAAGCAGGGGTCTGATCTCAGCCAGTGGGACTCCAGAGCCCGCTCTCCAGGGAGCTCAACTCTGCAGCCTCTTAAACCATTTAGAAGCCAGAAATCACACTGTTCCTGAATATGTGCAAGGCACTGATCTGTTCTGAGCTTTGAGATGTCCAAAAGATAAAAACCACAGGCAGTGAGCTGGTCCGAGTCAGAGAAAGAGCTCTCACTGCCAAATCGCCTTCAGCAGCCCGTAACACAGGCAATGCTAGCTCCCAAGTGCCCAGAGGAGCAGGCGCACCAGGGAGAACTGCAGGTGTAGGCTGTGTGCATCCTAATGGCCAGCTGTCATGGACTGGGTGGCTTCCAGCCCTAGAAATGCCTTCTCTTATGGTTTGGAGGCCAAAACTCCAAATCAGTATTTTAGGACTGAGATCAAGCAGCTGGACCAGATGCCCTCCAAAGGCTCCAGGGAGGAATCCACTCCTTGCCTCGTGGCTCTGGGCTCCGTCCCTCTTATCCTGATCTCTGTGGTCACACTGCCTCCTCCACTTTAGTTCAAACCCACCTCTGCCTCGCCATTAGGAGGACACTTGTGATTGTATTGAGGGCCCAGCTGAGATCATCCAGGAATCTCTCTCCCTCTGCAAAGGTCCTTCCTCCGTCTCAGGGAACCTGCATGGGGGTCAGGGATTAGGACCAGGACACCTTTCTTTTCCTTTTGCTCTCAGACATTATTTATTAGAGGTCTAGGTTCTCCTTGAGGTGCCATTGGACTCAACTATGAAAATGACAGGAAGATTCCTACCTTGGTGTAGTTTAAGGTCTTCTACTGGGAAAGGCAAGACATAACAACAAAAGTAAATGAAACTATTACAAATCGTGATGTTGGTGGTAGTAATGAGCAAAGGAATGCATGACATTGGCAGGGGCACGGGTTCTCTCCTTATCATTATTATTTTGGTACCAGGAATAGAACCCAGGGGCGCTTAGCCACTGAGACACATCCTCAGCCCTTATTTTTCATTTTGAGACAGGCTCTCAGTAAATTGCTGAGGCTGGCTTTGAACTTGTGATCCTCCTGCCTCAGCCTCGCAAGCCAAGGGGATTACAGGTGTACTCCACCGCACCCAGCTAAATTACTTTTAAGGCAAAGGAATAACTGAATAACTTACAGAAAAAAATAAAGGTGGGAGCCAATTAGGAAATTCATCAAGCAAGATCAATGAGACCAACTGCTACAGGGTCTACCAAGGTCATTGTAAAGTTGGATTCACGGCTGTGGGGTTCTCCGTGTGGGTGTATTTAGGTAAATTCTGTCCAGCCACTGACCCGAAGGCCCACGTTAACATAGGACTGACTTGAGGATGAAGACCCTTGACAGTTCCAGAGGGGACAACTAGGGGGTCAAAAACTCCCTTCCCCAGCATGAAGGAGGAGACCAAGTTCTGGTGGGTACTGCAGGAGGTGGACCTCGATTCTCCTGGTAAATATCAAAAGGCATTAAATGTGGAAGAAGCATTGTTTCCTTTCTCTTTCTCTGCTGGCAGACAACCCACTCTCTCTCTTGAGAGTGTTTTTTGTAGGAGCCTTACTTTACTTTCACTTAGAACAAAGTCTCCCTGCTTGGCTTTTTGTGTCTGACAAAATTTTCTTTCATTGGAACACAAGAACTGATGTTTGGAGCTTCAGCTGCCCACTCTCCGGTTACAATAGTAAAATCCAGGGAAAACACACACCATGGCCAGGCACAGAGAGCATCAGGGAAGCACTTGGGGTGCTATATGGGGTGGTGGTCCTTCGTCTCTGAAGAAGTGGTGCGTGAGCTGAGACGGTTCCAGAAGTCTCCATCCACAGACAGTTGACTCCATTGCTCTGTGAGGTGAGGCAGAGCATCAGGGAAGAAGGACATGGTGGAGGACAGTGGCTCAGGACATGACCATCAGGAAGCACAGAGACATCAGGACCAAAGCTGGAATGCATTGAGGGGCCTCCCAAGCCCAGCACCTAAGCAAATACCTATAATTTGTTGCTCAATTTTTCCAAACTTTTGGTAGAGAAAAACCTACCCCAGATTATCTGGAAATGTAAAGGTTGCCTGAACAAGATGGGCCTCGCGTCATTATAATAGAAACAGAGGTTTCGTCTGCTAATGCACCAAAGACCGGTTCAGCGACTGCTTCAGACAGGTCTGCCTGGACTTGTGGAGCACAGTCCTGGGTGGAGACCGACAGAAAGCTAGAACCCTTACAAAGAAACGGGTAGGCAGGTGGCAGAGAAGGGACGAGACTGGCATCTGTCTGGGCTGACCCTTGAGACGGCTCTGCCTCAGAGAAGGGGCAAGAGGACATTTCACAGAGGTGCACTGGGGGTGGGGCCTGGACAGGGGACAGCGGGAGAGGTGAGCCAGGGTGGAGGAGGCGTCAGAGAGCAGCAGCAGCAGATGCAAGGACAGAAGGAAGGAGTCATCTGAGATCTGGAACAGCAGGTTCAGATTTCACAACACTGGGCAGCTAAACAATAGTAGCTATTTTCTCAGTTCTAGAGGCTGGAAGTCCAAGGTCAGGGACGTGAATAGCTGGGTTCTGCTAAGGCTCTTTCTGGTTGTAGCAGCTGGCTTCTTGCTGTGCCCTCAAACAGCAGGGCACTCATCACATCCTGAGGACCCCACCCTCATGAGGCCATTTAAACCTATGACGCTGGGGCACTTCATTTGGAGGCGACCAGCTCAGTCCCTAGCAACTGCATGCGTCACCTGGATTGGCAGCCTACTAGCAAGTTGCTAAGCCCAGTCAGCCTCGTTACTTGAGGTGAGGCCCCAGAAACTTGGAGGTCTGCAGCTCACCTGGGTAAGTCATTTTGTTGTCTGGTTGGCCAGTTAGTCATTGCTGCGGTGAATAGTCCCCCAGGACAGGTAGCAAAGATGGACTCTGGTTCTAGGGGCACAGTCTTATGGAGAGAACTTTCCAACCCATTGTCTTGGGAGCAATAGGAGAAGGGGACCATCTGCTCTTGGAATACCCACGGAGTCTCCGAAAGGCAAGTCCAGAAGATCTCACAGTGCAGCCAGGGGTAGAAAAAGGGAGGAAGGGGAGAAACTACTCTATGGGTATGGGGTTTTCTTTGGGGGCAAGGAAAACGTGTTGGGACTAGATGGCAGCGTTGGTTATAGAGAATCATGGGTGTATATTCAACGTCGCCGAATCGTTCCATTTGAAATGGCTAACTCCACACGATGGCAATTTCATCATAAAATAAAAAATTTTAAGGATGCCACGAGATGAGGCACACTACCTGCTGCGAGCTTTCAGTACTCTCCCCCAGGTACGCCGGCTTCGTGGACTCAGCTGCATGGCTACCTGTCTTTCTGGAACATTCCATGGAGCTCTCACTTTGGCGAGCACTGAAATCCCCTGGAAATCTAGTTCAATATGCTGATGCATGGGGCTCACCCCAGGAGCTTCCTCACCACAGAAGGGGGAGGCACCTGCACTTTGTTGGGCACCCCAGGTGACCGGTGTGATGCAGAGCTTGCAACCCACAGAACCAGACCCTTCCCCACCTTTTCCTCTTGTGTCTGTCCCTTAAACCTGAAAAAAATAAAAAAAAAAAATTCTCCTTCTCCTCATTTCTGAGTCCTTACAATAGAAGACTTTGGCCTCCAAGGAGAAGTACACGGTGCTGGAATTCTTCATCCCAAGTCCAGTGTCTGAACAAAAGCCGGTCTTAAGAGGCTTCGGCAGTCAGCAGCCTTGGCTGGGTGTCAGAGTCCTTCTGGGAGATATCTTACGCACAGGTCCCTCCCTGGACACAATAAAGCAACTCTCCAGCTATGAATATTTTTCTGAAGCAACGCGGGCGACGTCCCTGCTCCTCACCCACCCCCTCTTCCAGCTCAGAACTGCTAATTGTGAATGGCAGGGTGAGTCTTTAGCTTCTAAGCAAACATGATTATGAAAGTAAATAAAGCATGAACCACCTTATACCGCATTCAAAGTTCAGATCGGTTTCCTTTGTTTCTCTTCCATGTTTAATTATCTGAGCCTCATGTCTGTCGTGCCCAAAAGAAGAGATCTATGGCAAGGGCCATGGATCTGTTTCCAGAAAATAAATCGCATGTGAGCGACACTTTCCACTGACCTGCCGCGTGGAGGGGTTTTCATGAGGACCTCATCGGATCTTCCCACTGTCCCCGCTCATTCATTCATGCATTCAGACACCTCCTGAAGACCTACTGTGTGCCGGGTGCTGCTGGTGCCCAGGACACAGTGGAGACCAGCGCACACCTCAACATGCCCCTGCCTCTGCCTTCAGGCCGGTGCACAGCACTTGAGTGACAACGGCACAGGGCAGAGGACCAGCAAGAAGGAAGTGGAGCCCTGTCACGGGGCAGAAGTCTGCAGAGGGGACAGTGTCCTGGGCAGAGGGGACAGTTGGTGCAAAGGCTGGGGAGAGGAAGGAGACCCGTGCCATGGAGGGAGATGAGCAGGGGTCAGCAGTGGGAGGGAGGTGGCCATGGGCAGCCAGGGCAGAGGGGCTTGGGGAGCATGTTGTGCAGACAGATCCTAAAGGGCCAGTCAGGGGGACCTGGAAGGGGCTCAAGCCAGAACATGACCACACTCGCAGGCTGTGAAGGATGCACTTGAACTTGAAGCAGGGAGAGGCTGGTGCCCTGATAGTGGAGGCAGAGGCACCAAGAAGGATTGACTGGAGCGCATTCACTTCAGGGGCCAGCAAACCATTTCTGCAAAGGGCCACCTATGAAATATTTTCTGCTTTTCAGTCTCTCACCATCATCCTCGGCCCTCCGTGTCCATGGGCTCCACGTTAACAGAGTCGCTCAACCACGGATCACAGCTACTGAGAGGGAGCCGGACATGGTGGTGCATGCTCCCAATCCCAGGAACTCGGAGGCCGAGGCGGGAAGACCCCACGTTCAGGCCAGCCTGGGCTACCTAGCAAGGCCCTGTCTCAAAATAAAAACATAAAATAAAAAGACTGGGGATAGGGTTCAGTGGCAAAGCATCCCTGGGTTCAATCCCCAGTACAGGGGAGGAAAAATCGGAGAAATAAATTCCAGAAAGTTCTCCAAAGCAGAACTTGAATCTACATTCCACCAAATGCCATGTGGAATCCACGCAGGTGAAGCGATGGGAAGATGCCCCAGGGTTTGCCAGAGCCACAGTCTCTCCAGCACTCGCTGGAACGTTCTGGGTCTTGCGACCCGTCTGTTCACTGTGCCGTTGGGCCTCGACAGTGTGTCTGTCCTGAACACGTGCAGACCTTGTCATTGTCCCTGAACAACACGGTGCAACATCCACATACGTAGCGACTGTGTCGCGTCACGTATTGGAGGTGATCCAGGGAGGGTCCAGGAACACAGAAGGATGAGAGCGGTTCTGTGTAAATACCATAAAGGACTGGAGCCTGCGGGTTCTGGTTTCCTGGGGGTCCTGGAACCCAACCAGGGACACCCAGTGAGTGCGCATGGTCCCTCTGTTGGGCTGTGAAGTGACCACAGAGGCCATGAGAATGCAGGACGTTACTGATCTGGCCTTGGGGCCGTGGGACACCGACCCTCGTGGGAGGATCACACCCACAGGGTCTGATGATTGATCAGGACAGAGGACAGGACAGCGGACGGCAGAGCAGGAACTGTGTCCACTGGCCTATGAATCAGGAACCTAGGCCCCAGTGCAAATCCTCCCAGCGGTGCCCCTGGCTGCTGCTCAGGAGCCACAAACTTGGCACAGCCGGCTCCGTGTCCTCCAAACCTGCGTTTCCTGACTTGGAGACCGGCAGCCTGCGACTCACTCCCTACAGAGCAGGCCAGCCAGCGTGAACACTGAAGCATGGCACACGGCCCCGTCCGGGGGGACAGCCTGCCCATCCCCTCTGAAGCCCCTTCAGCCTCGAGCCTGCTGACCAGATAACCTTGACTGACTGGGACTGTTGGGAGACACCAAGGCTTCAGCTCTGGTGTGGCTGGGAACACTCAGTCCACCCCCGGCTGGGCACAAGTCACCCATCAGACCTGTCCTGATGCCAATCAGCCGTGCAGCTGCCAATCACAGAGCACTCTGCAGCCTCGTGAGTGACCGGCATGGCAGCCTGGGGCCTGCGCTGCCTCATCAATGAGGCCTTGTCCTGCCTGCTCCCGGTTTCCACTGACCTCTGGTGGCACCTCTGTTGCCTCTGGTCCAGGTACAGGCCCCAGGCCAGCCCAGCCCAGTTTCCGGTCTCATGTGTCAGATCTCCCCTTCTGTGGAGGGCTCTCGCCAGGTACCATGTGGATCTCTGCAGCCTCCACTCCACCCCGAGCCCCGATTCACATCCCAGACTTCCTGTAAGCATCCCACCCCAGAGACCTTGCCATCAACACAGACTCAATATACGCGTGGTCTGTCTGTCAATCCCCATTTCTCAAATTAACCGAGTCCCCTCCCAGACATGCTTTCCCTTCTTTTTTTTTTTTGGAACCAGGAATTGAACTCAGGGACACTCGGCCACTGAGCCACATCCCCAGCCCTATTTTGTATTTTATTTAGAGACAGAGTCTCACTGAGTTGCTTAGGGCCTCGCTAAGTTGCTGAGGCTGGCTTTGAACTCGCCTGATCCTCCTGAGTCAGATCCTCCTGACTCAGACTCCCAAGTCGCTTGGATTACAGGCGTGCGCCACCACGCCCGGCTGCTTTCCCTTCTTAACACTGAGTTTGCTACGTGTTCTGGAATAGCTCATTGCCACAGGGTTTGAGAACCTGGAATCGGCCCTGCGGTGTTTGCCCCCGTATACCCTGCCTTCTGGTCTTTTCCAGGCCTCCACCCTTAGTGGGCCTCCCTCTCTATTCCCATCAGCTCGGGCAAGGCCTTGCTGTCTTTGGGTGCAATGCTGCATGCCTCTAAATCATCCCTGGGCCCTTTGGTTCCTCACCCTTCTGAATCATCCTGTTATGCGGTGCCAGAGTGACCCACAGAAACTCCACTGGACAATGTCAGTCCAACTCCTCTCTGATCCCAAATTCAAGGAACAGCACTTGGTGTTGGCATGCGTAGCTTGGAGAGTTTTGGTCTACCCTGCGTTCTTGGCATCCTCCGCTCTCCCAAAATTTATCCTTAACAAAAAGCATTTTCACGTCTGGAGGGAGGTTACAGGGAAATAAAAAGAATGGGAGAGGATGGGGTTTTCCCATCGTGGACCATGACATCACCAGCTAAATGCCCCAGGTGAAGAACCCAGGTTTCTGGGAGGACCGGGCTTTGGCCAAACTTCACCATCAAAATGCTTTCAGGCCCAGGAAGGTCTTAGGTTCTCCAGGTCACAGCTTTCCCATGTGCATGATGAGTTCATAATGACTACTCTGCCTGAATGCTTTCTTGACATAAAAAGAAAATAACAAACACAGAAATATGTTCAGCTGTTAGCACATAAACTTGTAAAAATCCATCAGGGTTTCTCAAAGTGAGGTCCACGGATTACCTTCATCAGACTCTTCCAGGACCCTCCATACAAACAAAGATCCTTGGTTCCACTCCAATTTCCCTGAAGAGACTTTCAAGGAACTGGAGCTTCAGAAAGCTGCATTTTAAAAAATCCATCATTCTAATGCACACAAAAGCTTCCGAACACAAAATCTCTCAAGGAGCCCTTCACCACATTGTTGCAGAGGTGTGACTCTCTCAATGCAAGCAGTCGCCTTGAAGTTGGAAGAGTCAAGGCAGCTGGGGCAACACTTCAGAACCTCCAGCCAGAGCTCAGCCTGGTCCCCTTCCCAGGAGTGCCCGCCTTCAGCTGGTGTTCTGAATCAGTCAGTGTCCCAGCTCTCATCCAATTATCCCGATTCCTGCCACCAGCAGCAACGCTCCATTAACCATCAGGACCAAGAGACTCCCGCTCACTACGCTCCCTACGTGAGTGCCTGCTAATTAAAGTCTTAAAAAGAAGAGTGCGCAGAGTGCAGCGAAGATTCCAGAGGCAGACACCAATGAGGCAAAAAGAAAAACAGACACTTGCTCAGAAGCACCACAGCTGATTCTTAAAACGACCTTAGAGCTGAACCGTCCTCATTAGAAAGACAAAGGGGACTGGAGCGAAGTGAGAAAGAACTAAAAGAAGGTGAGGCCAAGATTACCTGCAAAGAATCTGGAGTTTCATGTGAATACCAATTGTGATTTCTGGTTTTAATCTTGACGGGGTAGGAATTTAGTAAACCTCTATAAAGCTGGGTAAATTATTTGAAGCAATTGTTTTAGAGATTGGAAAACAGATTGGGTAGGGCTGTGATCCTTTCAAGAAAGCAAACACACAAGGGGTGCCCTAGCGCCCCTGAACAGGCTGCATGAGAGTGCTTTCCAAAGTAAACAGAAAAACACTGAAATTCAAGACCCTGAGCAACAACTTTGGCAGGGCAGGGTACCACAGAGGAGGAAGCTGCTCAAAGAAGGGATTCTGCAAATGGGTCCATTATGGTTTAGATCTGGAATGTCCCCAAAAAGCTCATGAATTGAAATCATGGACCCAAATACAGCAAGATTCAGAGGTGGGGACTTTGGATCATGAGGGCTCTGACCTCACCAGAGGATCAATCCATCAACAAGATAATTCACCAATAGCTGAACTGACGTCCGGAAGAGGGCCCACTTGGAGGAAGTAGGCCACTGGGGAGGTGCCTTGGAAGGGCTTGTCTTCTCCCAGCCCCTTCTTCACCCCATGGCCTCTGTCTGCTTCCTGGTTGCCATAAACAGAGCAGCTTTCCTCTGCCATACCCTTGCATCCTGATGTTCTGCCTCACCTCAGGCCCAGAGCAACGGAGCTAGTCAACCATGCACTGAATCCTCTGAAACCATGAGCCACGGTAAATCTGTCCTCCTCTAAGTTGTTCTTGTCAGGCATTTTGGTCACAGCAATGAAAAGTTGACTAACACAGGGTATCCCTGAGTTTCTGGCTGAATCAAAAGCTATATATATGCAAAGTGAAATGATCTATGAGGACATGAGCTGAATGGAGACTCCAGAGGTCATATGCATTAGAAGTTAAGGAAATTCCAACTATTCATGGTGGAGAGATCTTGCTGATCTCTTAATGACACCGGGCATTCAGTTAAGATTCTAAAGATCTTCCTAAAGGGTACAGCTATCCTACTTCTAGCGGAAAAGTTACTGTATACCTACCCTAGCAAAGCTGAAAACTAAATCTTTGCAGGATCATGTTGAGCCACCAATAAATTAATTGCCTATCAGGATAAAATCCAAAACTCTTTAAAATGACAAAACCCAGTCTCTTAATAATATAGCACTGACAATGTCCAGCATACAACAAAAATTACTAGACATGCAAAGACAAAAAACATGATCCATAACCAGTGTTATGCTTTTAATGTGAAATGTTCCCCCAAAACTACTGTGTTTCTACAAAATTATTCAGAGGTGAAATGATTAGACCATAAAAACTGTAATCTAATCAGTCCATCCTAGTTTGAATGGACTGAGGTGGTAACTGTAAGCAGGCAGGGTGTGACTGGAGGAGGAAGGACACTGGGAACCTGCCCTGGAAGGATGCATCTTCCTGAAGGTCTTTTATTGATCTCTGCTTCCTGACCCAACCAAGAGCTGAACATCTTTCCTCCACTGGTACCTTCCCCCATGATGTGCTGTGCTGCCTCACCTTGGGCCCAGAGCAATGGAGTCAACTATCTTTGGACTGAGATCTCTGAAACCATGTGTGTCAAATAAACTTCCCCACCTCTAAGTTGTTCTTGTCTAGTACTTTGGTCACAGCAATGAAAACCTGACTAAAACAACCAGGACTTCCTTTTTTTTCCCCAAGACAAAGAAATGGGAGTTGACGGAGATGATGGAACTAGTAGACCAGGAGTTTGTTTAGCACCAAATATGTTCAGAGATTTGAAGTAAAACCTGTGCATAATAAGTGAGCAGGAAGTAAAAGTTCTGCAGAAAAATGGAAACTAATTTTTTTAAAAAAGAAACAAAAGGTCTGGTTGCAGTGGTGCAGGCCTGTAATACCAGTGACTCAGAAGACTAAGGCAGGAGGATGGCAAATTTGAGGTCGGCCTGGAAAACTTAGCGAGAATCTGTCACAAAGTAAAAAACTTAAAAATTTTGGGAGAACCCCTGGATTCAATCCCAGTACTGCCAAAAAGTGGGAGTGGGGAGAACGAAAGAGAAATTCTATCATTGAAACATGTATTATCTCAAACAAGAAATCCTTAAATGAACTTCACAACAGATCAGACACTTCAAACACATCCGTGCAACTAAAGACCAACTGACATCTATTCAAATAAAAGCAGAGAGAAACCTGAAAAATGAAAGCAGAGTTCCAGTGACCTAAAGGACATTATTAATCTAAATGCATGTGTAACTGGAATTCCAAAAAGAGAGGAAAGGGAGAATAAGGCAGAAAAATATCTTTTCCAAATTTTGGGTTAACTTTTTAAAAAGTTGATTAAAAATACTAGTCTACAGATCCAAGGGGCATAATCATCATGAGAATAGGGCTACCAAAACCCTAAGGTACAAATTATATGTCCCAACAGAGCCTAAGACCAAGCCTTGACAAAATCAAGCTATACCACCAACATATTAACTCTCTGCCACACTCAAACTCCTTAAGGAAAGTCACGAAATTCTGATTCTCAGCAACATAAAAGAAACCAGGCCAAGCATATGATAGAAAATTACTAGACATGAAAAGAAATAGGAAATGTGACTGGGAGAAAAAAAAATATATAGTCCAGGAAGAAAAACATAAAGAAAACCACACAAAAGCACATCATAGTCAAAATGGTAAAAATTGAATCTTACAAGGACCCAGAGAAAAAGCTAAATTGCATACAGGAGAGCAGTGCTAACCTCTCATCAGAAAACAACCTAAGCCAGAAGTCCTCGAAATGTCATCTTTAAAGTCCTAAAGGCAGAACTGCTAACCTAGAATTCTACATCTGGTGAAAATATTCTTCAAACAATGAAGGCAAAGTCAAGATATACTCAGAAAAATAAAGGCTAAGAGAATTTGTCACCAGCATGCCTTAACTATAATAAATGTTGAAAAACAGAAACAGTTCTCCACGTGGGAGAAAAATTATAGCAAATGAAAATTTGGGTCTCCCAAAGACTACTATTGAAAAGCATGGAAAATGAAAATACATTGGTAAATATAAAGACTGACTCATTTTAAAATATCTCTTAGAGACAACTGACCATTTAAAGTCAAAGTGATGGAATGTGTTGAAGATTTCATGATATGTGAAGAAATAGATGATATGACAAAAATGGAGCCATGAAAGGTAGTAGACACATACTGTTTTACAGCTCTTGTGTTACAAAGGAAGTGGGAAGATGTCAATGTGAGGTACACCGTGATAATTAAAGATGCTGTGATCTTTACAGCAACCACTCAAAAGAAAACACAGATATAAAATTACATATCTTATAAATCCAGCAGAGAAAATAAAATGGAATACTAAAATACTGATTTACCCAAAAGAATCCCAGAAAGGAGGTACAAAACAACAATAAAAAAATCTAGATGGGATAAATAGAGAAGCATAAGATGATGGGCAGAGCCTAATCCTATCAAAAATTACAATAAATGTAAATTGACTAAACATTCCAATTAAGAGACTGAGATCATCAGACTAGATTTTTAAAAAAATCAAAGTCTGATTATGTGTTGTTTACTATTAAAAGTATGAGAATGGAAAAAGATATACCATATGAACATTAAGAAGAGGAAGCTGAAATGGCCATATTAATACTAGAACAAAGTAGAGTTCAAGACGAAGAGTGTTATTAATTTAAGTTCATTGAGAACAAAAGTGAAGAACTATAGTTGTTTTCCTGTCATCTGAGAGGTGTCCATTCAGAGCTCGGCTTGGGAATTTTTCACCATATCCATTCAGGATAGCCCTTTATGTTCTGAAGATGGTGGGAGGGAATTCCTTGAGGTCTTTATAGCAGATGCTAAAAACTGAATATTTGTGTCACCTCCACCCCTGCCTCCAAAAATTTGTATGTCAAAGCACTAACCCCAATGTGATGGAAATCTTCCAGAGGTATGAAAATTAGGTGAAGGCATGAGTGTCGGAGACTCATAGGATCAGTGTCCTTATAAGAAAAGACATCAAAGAGCTCCCCTCCCTCACCCTTGAGGATGCAAGGAGGAGGCAGCCATCTGCCAGCCAGGAAGAGGGTCCTCACCCAGTCCTTTCTGTTGTTTAAGCCGCCCTGACTATGGCAATTTGTCATAGCAGTCCAAGATGACTAGGACAGCAGGAGCACACTGGGTAGCATCTGCCCTTTTACCTATAGTAGTATTTCTAAAGGTGGGTAAGGGAAATCTGAAGAGAACCTGCTTTGACTCATGGACACCATTCAGCTATTTTGGACACTAAAAACCTAAACTGTACTCTAGGAAGGCTGCCCACCCAGCTGCCCTGAAATCTGTTGCTGTCCCTGGAGGGTCCATCACTTCTGTAGGCATCATGCCTGGAATGGCTCACTGGCGAAATCCAGGCTGCCCCTCAGGATTTATGGATCCCAGGCTGAATGCCAGCGTCTGAGAGGCTGCTGCTGTCAACCTGCCCACGTGGCCCTCCTCGTTGTGTGGATTTGTGTGGATACTGCCATCCTGTGCCACATGGAGCTTAGTCCATGGGGTCTGAAGTGATGGACACCAGCCTAAAAAGCTGTGTGTGCGTGTGCATTTATCTTAGTGTGTGTGCAAGTGTGTGTACATGTGAGGGTGAACTGCATGTATACAAGTATCTGTGCACGTGCAGACCCACATGCATGAGCCGTGGTTATGGTTTGGGTCTGGAATGCCCCAAAGGCTCAGGTACTGAAGGCTTGGTTCTCAGTGCAGCAAGGTTCAGAGAAGGGCCTCTTGAGAAAGCGATGAGATCATGAGGGCTCTGACCTCATCAATGGCTAATCACTGAGGCATTCAGAGCTGAATGGACTAATGGGACATGGTGAAGGTGGAACCTAGGTAGAGGCAGTGGGTCCAGGGAAGCATGCCTTGGAGACTATATCTTGTCCCTAGCCCCTTCCTCACTCTCATCTTTCTCTCTGTCTCCTCTCTACACACCACCCCCACCACTGTTTCCTGGCTGCCATGAACTGAGCAGCTTCCCCCTACACACACCCTTCCACCATGATGATCCACGTAACCTCAAGCACAAAGCAATGAAGTCCGCTGACCACGGACTGAAACTTCTGAAATGGTGAGCCAAAATAAATCTTTGCTCCTCTAGGTTGTTTTTCTCAGGTATTTTGTCACAGTGATGAAAAGCTGACTAACAGTCATCTTCCATGACCATTCACGAGAGGATGCACCTTCTATCTGCTTTTCGGTAGATCCGGAAGAGACAGAAAAGGAAGGGCGAGCCATGCTGCAAAGGCGGGGACCAACGAACCGAGGGTGGATGATTGACTGTCCTGGCTCCCAAATCCACGGTTGTGCAACCTAAGGTCACAGACTGCTCTGCGGGGGTACAAGTGGACCTTGGCCCTGTTCAGCTGCCCTCCAGTAATGACAAGGGCGTTCAGCCTGCAAGTCAAGAGCACTCAGCAGACTGACGGAGTCAGAACAACCACAGAACAATCTGGAACCGTCTTCCTAAAGGCTCATAATCAGCATAAACAAGGTTGAACAACAAAAAAATGGCCTCTGTGATATAAAAAATAAATTTAAAGCAGCTCACTCTAGCCACAGCCACGAGCAGGTACACAGCCCACAGCAAGCACAGCATGTGCCTGACGGTGACAGATCTGCCGCTATTGCCACTGGGGAGGGACGCTCGCCCCAGCCATGAGACGCAGCGTTTGCCGGCTTGAAAGAGGCATTTTGTTCACTCCTTTTCTTTCAGATTTATATCCAGAGAAATCTTCAGCCTCCTCAGCCCCCAGAGCCTCGGGGAGACCAGGGCTCTGCTCCTGCTGCTGGTGCGGAGTTGGGTCTGCAGGGTGGTCCCTCCGGCCCTTCAGAGTCAGCAGCAAGGCCAGGGTTTCAGGGGTGCGATGGGCACTGTCCCCTCAGAAACAAAGTGTGCAAGGATGACTATGATCTGCCACTCAGGGACGGTGGCTGGGCCATGGGCAACTGGCCCTGCTGTCCCAACCATGTCAGGTCCAAGGCAGACGGTGTCTCAGGACACTCACCGCCCAGGGTGAGTGGTGCACTTGACAAGAAAGACACGCACTGAGCTCCACCCCTTCCACAGGAAGACAAGAACCCCATGGCCACTACACCTGTGGATGACCACTGCCCTCCTGTTGAGTGAGGTCACTGATTTGTACCTAAAATTCAGAACACCTCAGTCTCCCGCAGGTCAGGGTAAGTGTTCTCCTCCTATTTCTCTCCCATGCAATTCAATAAAGGAGGTTTCAGGGAGACTGACCGTGATGGGAGACACGCCCAGAGGTTCCCACCAGCAATAGGGACCGCAGACTCGCAGCCCCACTGAGCATGTGCAGAGTGAGGTCCGTGTGCCACGCTCGATGACATCACGTAGGAGAGAATGAGGCTTTCGTCCCAGTGGCTTTAACGGGACCCCTCCTCCCACAAATTGGCTTAACCTCATCTCCGTCCCCAAAATTCACTTCCCATTTCTTCCCTGACACCAGAACTTCTTATCAGCTCCCCAAAACTCTGGCTCCCGGCCCTGGGAGCCGCAGCAACACAACCCTAACTGGAATCGATGAGCGAGGAGACGGGCTACTCAGGCCTGGCAGGGACCAGCTCCACTAGGTCCTCCTGCACCTGCCACCCAGTGAGGAACTTGGCTGCAAGGAGGCAGCCCTGGTCCCAGCCACCTGGGGAGCAGGGGAGACAGACCTGGTCGCACTTGGGAAGCGGGGGCTCCGCTCAGATGTGCACCCTGTGCCTTTGCCCTTCTGCCTCGGTGAGCATCGTTGCCACTGCTCGGGACAATTCCATGGTAGCTTCTGGACATTTTTTTTTCTTTTTTTGCACTGGGTATTGAACCCAGGGGCACTCCACCACTGAGCCACATCCCCAGCCCTATTTTGTATTTTATTTAGAGACAGGGTCTCACTGAGTTGCTGAGGGCCTCACTAAGTTGCTGAGGCTGACTTTGAACTCACGATCCTCCTGCCTTAGCCTCCCAAGTGCCGGGATTACAGGCGTGCACCACCACGCCCGGCTGGACATTTTTTATAAGCATGTTGCCTGGTTCAAGTGATGGCGAGAGAGGACAGGTATCCAGTCACATGGCCTGAAATGAAAAGGTGTTCTGACCATGGAGGAGGAATCCAAGTTCTAGAAGGTTCCAACCATGCCTGTTCCCATTTTGGAATCTTCCCCATGCACACACAGTAAGAGTAGCCATCCAGTGTCCAAGGAGCCCCTGGACAGGCCAGCCTCTGTGCAGCCAAGGAGCCGTAGCTTCAGCAAGTGCAAGTTCACACGCGTCTGTGCGTGCATGCCAGGCCCAGTGAGAATCCTGGGGAATAAATGCCACAGGCAGAAGTGGGTTTCTGAGCCCCCGTCTGAAGCCAGAGAGCAGGTCCTCTCCAGTCCTCTGACGGCCAAGCTGCAGACACATCCTGCAGCCTCATCGGGTCTGGACTGTGTACGTGGCTAACACAGAGGCGCCTGCCCTGGGGAACAGAGCGGGTGGAGAGGAAGAGCAAGAGTTCACAGCACACCTTCCTGTGCCTCCATGTGTCGCTGACGGTCCCACGTGGTGGTCCAGCCCCCTATTTTCTCTAAGAATCCTTAAGAATCCACCTTAAGAAGTTGTCTCAGCCCCTTGTCCAGACTCACTGCATGCCATCAGGACCCAAAATCACCCCTGAGCACGCTAAAAGCCACAGGAGGCTGCAGAAGGTCTCCAAAGAAACCACCTCAGCCATGGCTTCCTCTTGCACCTGGAATAGATCCCTGGTACCAAGAAGGCCGGGTACTAGTTCCCTCCAGCATCACCTCGGAAGGGCCTGCTGCCGCCACACGTCAAGAGCCCCTGGTGCAATGAAACAGACTGGAACGTGTCCATTCCACAGGGGCCTGAGTCTCCTGGTGGGTGAAGCCCCTGAGTGAGAAGCCTTCCTGAACGTGAGGAGCCAGCCTCCACTGCTGCGAGTTCTGAGGCCTCACACTCACACTGAAGGCTTCGAGTTGGGTTAGGGTTCGGGTTCGGGTTAGGGTTAAACCCAGGCAGCCCGCCATTCAGGTGCCAGAGGAGTTGCTGAGACAGCTGACTGTTTGTCAAAACCCCCCCGTGCCTGAACTGCCAGCCTCCGGTGACATCCCCAGAATGAGGTCCCTCCTTCCCAGTCATCTCTGGGTTGCAGTACCAGAAGTGTCAAAAGAAACAGCAAGGCCCTTGTGCTAGGTTGAGTTGTGTCCCCAAAACTTCATACGTTAGGGCTCTGGCCACCAGGCCCTCGGGCCATCACTGTATTTGGAGACCAGGCCTTTGAAGAGGTGATTAAGGGGAAACGGTGCTGCTGGGAGGGGCCTGGGGTCCTCATAACAAGAACAACTCTGGACACACAGAGACAGAGGGAGGCCGCGTGAGGACACGGAGAGAAGGTGTCCATCTGCCAACAAGGAGAAAGTCCTCAGAGGCCACCAGCCCGCCAGCGCTGGCTCTTGGACTTCCCAACTCCAGAACTGTGGGGAGCAAAGGTCTGCTGTTGAGGCCGCACGGCAGGCTTGCAGCCTGAGCAAACCAGCACAGGTGTGCAATGGCCAAGCCAGAGGTCCGAGGCCAAACCACAGCTTTCTCTGCCCCGCGGAGGCCCAATCCACCGGCACACGCCTGCTCTTCTGATGACAACTGGAAGAACCTGCTATTCTCCTGAGCGACCAGCCCAGGCAGACCGTCAGCGACAGGCCAAGCCCAGGGTGTGGCTCACATCGGGAAGCAGCGGGGCACATCACTAACCTCAGCGAAACGCAACAGAGAGGAAAAGCTGAGGCTGATGCAGGAGGCCAAGTGTCACTCACACCGACAAGGCCAGGCTCGTCCCCTAGCCCCTCACGACCCCCTCCTTCCCTGCAGCATGTCCCTGCTTGTCTCCCTCCCCTCCCTCCCTCTCACACCTATTCTTTCATTAAAGATGGAGAAAAATCTATAAAGAAGAGAAGTACATGCAAACACACCCCAGGGGTGCTGGGGGAGAAAAATCACCTCTTGCAACATCTGCCTCCTGCAGGTGGTGGTAGGTGGCTCCCCAAAGGAGTGTTGGCTGGTCAGTATTGACATGGCACGAGCTGGGTGCCCATCAGAAGGCTGTGCACAGGCTGCTCCTTCGAGTTTGTACTGGAGGCATCTTCCTGGCTGTCACATGAGAAGGAACGCACGCAGAACATGCTGGGGACCCACACGAATGACGGAGGAGGGTGAGAAGGCAGTGGCTTGCCCATCTGCCTCACCCGGGAGCCCATCCAGGTGGGACTAAGGGCTGGGTCCTCCGGGTCAGCCACAGCCCCCTGCTACCTACCATCCCTCTGCAGCCTCTCGGGCAGCCACGATGTCAAAGGCCAAGAAGAGAAGGGAGGGAGCGGGAGCACAGGCTTCCCAGGGAAGGGACTGCCAAGATGGGAAGATGGGAAGCAAGCCCAAGGGAGCAAGTAGCACCAACACACACAGGCTGCTACCATTTGTTTATTGGAAAACACAAAACAAATCTCCACTTTCGGATGCACACATGAGAGCGCAGGGCAATCTGACCACGAGAAGACGGGGAGATGCGGACCCAGTCACAGCAAGATGACCGCTGGCTGCTCGGCATTAAGACGCCCCCACGCAGAAGCTGCCTAACGACGTAAAGGAGCACAAAAGAGACGCCAGAGGACCCGACCGGGTGTGATTGCACACACACAGCCACGCGGTACAGAGGAGGAGCGTCCGGGAGGGCCGGGTGCCTGGGGACGTAAAGCTGATGCACAGCCTGTCTGGACAACACAGCAAATGGGGTGCGATTGCATTTCAATATTAAAAAGACACAGCGTAACTGGTTTTCTCTAAGAAAAAGAGAAGCCTGGAAAGATACCCACTAAAATGCTGGTGATTGGTGACTGGTTGGCCTGGGAGGATGATGGAAAATGGGGAGGGGTTTTCACATAAAATTTTTCCAAACATTTTTTATGATGAGCAGTCTGCGTTGTTTTGAGTGATACCAATAGAGCTAGAAGGAAAGACCCGAGGCCTTGGGGACGCGCCTTTCCTCCCACCAATGGAAAATCACTGCTTAAAGTTGAAGGTGCGCCCTTCCCCGCTGCTGCCACCCTTGAACTTCACACAGAAGCGAAACGGCAAAGATCATAAAAGGGTCCGCATCCCCCAATGGTGGCTGGGTGTCCTCTGTCTCTCCCTGAGGCCGTCCTAGGGGAACACTGGGCTCCAGCTGACCCCAGCCACACTGGAAACCGTGACTGCCCCAGAGCATGCTCTTCTTTCTTCCCAGATAAATAATGAAAATAAAAACTCAGTTTGGAGAGCTGCTTGATGCTTCTGAAGTCAGCACACCACAGTGGCTTCCACTTGACAGGCTGCGGTGAGGATGATCCTTTCCGTGAGCCTGTTTTGCCTGGGCTCCGACAGGGACAGGCTATAGGAGCAGGGCTGCAGGTAAGGGCTGTGGTTGCACATTGACCATTTCCTTCCACCAGCCTAGTGTCACTGCCCTTCAACCTGGACTCCATAAGCAGGGCTGTCCCCAGGCACTGGGCAGTGTGCTGGAGCAGCCACGAGCAAGCGCTCAAGGCAGGACCGGGCCACAGAATCCCTCTGGCCACCTCTCCACATTAGCTTATTTGGGCAGGTGAAATAACAGACTCGCTTCCTTTCACCTGTCAAACTCCAAAGCACTGACCCAGGGAACAGAAAGGCCGTCCTCTCTGTTTCTGATCCTGAGATTCTCTGCAAAACTGGCCTCCCGTTTTCCCTGGGCCTCTTCCATCAGAGCTGCAGCCAAAGACCCCCTGGCCACCTCCTCCTCCTCTGCTGCACCTCTGCCACAGTGGGGAAGGGACTGGGAAGAGAAAAGATCCTGAACTGAATTCTCCCACAGAACTTCCCACCACCTCCAAAGCCGCCAGCTAGCTCATCAATTCCAAGACCAGCACACACCTGACAACACATTCCAGCCCCCAGCATCCCCCGCGGCGCCCGGTCGAGGCTGGATAACTGAGGACTCCAGATCACACCCGTCAACTCCGACTCTGCAAAGCACCTTCTGCAGATGGGAGCTGCCGCCCTTTTCAAACTCGGTAAGCAAATTAATAGTGACGCCAAGGGAAATCTTCAGCCAGCCTCGGAGTGAAGGTCAACAGGCTGTTCCGGGCACGACTCTTTCGACATTTGTATTCAGTGACCGTAGCAATTAGGAGTAATGCTTTATCTATTTATGAGACCTTCGAAGAAAATTCCTCTCCTTGCATTAACAATGAGAATTAATTTCTTTTCAAACGTCCTAGAACAGATGTTTCCCGCGAAGCTGGTCTTTCTGCCCGTTAATGAGGTTCTTGGCCCTAATGGTTTGCATGCCCCTTTCTGAGTCCTTCCAACATTCAGCCCGGCTCCCCAGCCATTCGTGATTGTCTATATAATCTCTCCAGGACTCGCCCCCAGGGGCGAATATATTCAAAGAATATATTTGAACAAACATGAACTAAAAGGGTAAAAAAAAAGTAATCTGTGCAGTATAAATTGGCCAGTGACTATTTACACTGCCAGAGAAAGCCCCTCTGTTCACACAGCTGATCAAATACGCAGAGGACCAACCTGCCGCCCTGCCCTCCCACCCCAGCCCCAGTAGTAATGACCCATCATGACAGCAAAGGCCCTCCAACAAGACTCCCTCAGTGGGCACAGTAGGGGCTGAGCAGAGCCACTGGGCCAGATTTCTGCCCACTGCTCAGGAGTCCAGGCCACTGGCTACGGATCTTCCCGCAGGGCAGGTGGAATACCCCCATCAGCAACTTTATGCATAACTAGCGAGGACTTGAGCAGAATGTGGCCGATCGCAGTGGGGGCCCCTGGAAGCCACCATCACCCTGACATGTCAACAGCAAGGAAGCCAAACGTTCAGGGGGCAGAAACACACTGCCACTCAAGCTTTTGATGAAAAAAAGGAACAAGGGACAGATGGCATTTCCTTAGGACACACCACAGCTGTCCATCCAGTCACCACCTCCAGCTGCCAGGTCCAGGGCAGCCCTTCTGCCAAGTGAGTAATCGGCTTCTTATCAGCCCCAGGCCCGGAAGTCAACTTCCTAGGAATTCTTCTTTCTCTTTCTCTGGTTGGGAATTTAAGGCAAGAAAGAAAGCAGCCGCCAGGAGCCAACCCCAGCCTACCTACCGCCTGGGGTACCGTCCTCCCTTCTCCAAGATCCAACAGAAGGAATGGCCTTCGACCTCCCTGTACCCACAGGGTTCTGGCCGCACCTCTTCCCTTTCTGGGTGAGCAGAGCATACAGGCCCCAGCTCAGGGGTCTTCTGCCCACCTCCAGGACTTCTGGGGTACAGAATCCAGAAGGCTGCGTGTGCTTACCCCCCCATGACTATTGAATCCACTTCCAGAGTGTCAGTGCCCATGCTGCTGCGGGGTTCTAGCCAACGGCCTGCCGCTGCCACCGCACGGCCCAGCCTTGGCTTCTCCTGCTAAGCAAACGGAGGCTCCTTCATAAGCCAGTACAAGCTCATTTCCAAGTCCAGCTCACTAACCGTATTCCAGCAAATTAAAAAAAAAAAAATCAGTGTCTTTTTAATTTTTTGGTAAATGTTCGACATCATGGCCCCTCCATAGAGTCACCCTCAAATTATGGGGAGCAACAATGGAGCGGTGGATGGCACAGGTGAGCCCAAAGCCAGAGCCCCACTGCCCAGCTGCCCACTCCCCTCCTGGCAGCCCATGTCCATGTGACGCATTACCAAAGGTCTTACGCTATAGCTGGGGTGCTGTCATCTCCCTGATGACCTCACAAGCTCACCAGGGGCCAGGGCCACAAAGACGCAATCCCCTCCTCCCAGTTCCAGGTCCGCTGGTCAATGCACCTCACACACACAGCAGCAGCCACGCTTTATACCCAACTCTGACATTCCAGATCTGAACCCGCCACAGTGCAAACGAGGGGGTGATGAGTCATGTTACTGAGAGAGTATTTTCTCTAAGAAAGAAATGGCTTTTTGGTTCCTCCAAAGCCTGGCTGCTCGGCAGAGACAACCCCGGGTAGATGGAGGCTCCTCAGAAATGCTTCTGCGGCACAGAGGTCGGTTGGTGCACCCGACCCGGTGGCCTGCAGGAAATGTACTCACCAGGCGAGGCATCAGGAGGTCGGCCAGGAAGACGAATGCAGCTCCAAGCGTGAAGCCCACGGCCACCGGGAAGAAGGCGAAGGCCCCAAAGCCCCCAGAGGACGTGGCCATCTCCACCGCTGGGGCCAGGAGGGACCAGTAGGATGCTGCTAACATGACCTGCGGGACCACAATGAGCAAGACACTGTTAAACCAACCCCGAACCTCGCCTGCTCACCCGGCCCCAGCTGAACCCTCCGATCTCAAGTGTGCTGGGCCTTTTGTCCCAGGGAGTAGGTACCAGCCTAACCAAAGAGCCACCCCCAGAGCTAATGTGCCTCTTGGACCTCAGGTGGCAAGAGTGGGGGGGACCCGGGGAGGGTGCAGTCTATTCAGTGGTTCTCCACCAGGGGTGATGTGGGACTTCAGGGGACATCTGACAATGTCTAGAGACATTTCCATCTGCCACCCTGGGGGCAGAGGACAGGAGGTTACTACTGGCATCCAGGGAGCAGAAGCCACAGGTTCCCATAAACATGTTACCACGCACAGCTCAGCCCCTGACAACAAAGAATCATTTGGCCACAAAAGTCAGTAATAACGTTGAGAAATCCTGCTCTAATCGAATGCTTCTAAGATGAATCGCTCATTACTTCACGCGCTTTGCTGCATCATGATCCAGCTGGAATTATCCCGGAGTCCTTCCTTACGTTGAACTGAAATCTGTCTCCCTTTCATTGCTCCCTATTAGCTCTTCTTTCTGCTCTCGGAGCACCGAAGAAGGTGCCTTTCCTCTGTGATAGGTGACAGCTTTGACATATTTAAAGACCAGCACTAAATCAATGCCCTATTGGCCCTCATCAATTTTCTTATCTCTAAAAAACAAGAAAGGAACTAATATTTTATTGATCACCTACTATTTCCAGGAACCAAGGCTCACGCTTGACATCTCATCATGGCAACAACCCCAGGAGGTAGATGTTGCTTCCTCTTGCTATTTGCAGATAAGGAAATTGAAACTCAAATAATTTAAGCCGATTTCTCCTTTTGCACGTGTGCCGTGAGAGACAGATCTGTGGAACTGACCAAGCAGGACCACAGTCAACTCCATGATGGAAGAAATGGAGACGAGAAAAATGAGGCTGGTCTCTAACATCCCAGCAAGGTCAATTCCATCAAAGGGGCTCCGGCGCTGAGCAAGCTAAGCCACCACCGTATAGATGCTGTGACGCCTTCATGGCTGGAGGACACCTGCTTCCCATAGAAACTGCATGACTGGCACCACCAACCTGTGAAATGTTGAATGAGTTTCTAAAAATTACTTAATTGCACCTTGTCGTTAAAAAACACCTGCATCACCCATCTCCAAAATAACAGTGACAGATCCAGGGATCACAGCAGCAGCGGCGAAGAACAAATCCCTGCAGAAATCTGTGAATTTCCTCCTGCCGGCGTCATTCACACAAAGCCGCTTGCTCTGGGCCAAATTCTCCCAGCAAAAGCCTTAGTGCCACCCTTAGGAAATTGCATCTGCCTCCAAAACACCCAGAAAGAACGCAGATGACAGAGGGCACCCCCTCCCTGTGGCTGCCTAATCCAGCCCTCTTCCAGAATTTGTCTCACTGGCTGTTATGGTTTGGAGGTGAGGTGTCCCCCAAAAGCTCACATGTGAGACAATGCAGGAAGGTTCAGAGGAGAAATGATTGGGCTGTAAGAGTCTGAACCAACCAGAGAATTAATCCCTGATGGGATTAATCAAAGTGGGGGGGTGCGGCTGGAGGAGGTGGGAATTGGGCGTGGCTTTGGGGTATATGTTTTGTATCTGGAGAGTGAAGACTCTCTTTCTCTCTACTTCCTGATCACCATGATGTGAGTAGCTTCCTTGTGCCACACTCCTCTGCCATGACGTTCAGCCTCATCTCGAGCCCCGGGGAATGGAGCCCGCCTTCTATGGAGGAATGGAGCCAGCCTTCTATGGAGGAATGGAGCCAGCCTTCTATGGACCTCTGAAACCGTGAGCCCTCAAATGAACCTTTCCTCCTCTATAATTGTGCTGGTCAGATCATTTACTCACAGCAGCGAAACAGCCGACTAAAACACTGACTTGAGAACCCAGCAGACCTTGGGAGTTCCCATCAAGGAGGTCCTGCACAGGGGCCCAGGGAGAGAGAGGTCCTGGTTCTCTCTCTAAGCTGGACCCGCCCACCGACTCCTCTCCTGACTCCTCCCATAGAGTCCCTTCCAACAACACTGAAGCCATGTAATCCAGGTGAAGTCACTCGTCCCCGGCTCCCTCCCCACTCTATCCCATGATGAGACACAACATCCTTGTCAGAGTCATTTAGGTCTCCCAGTCTCTGTGCTCACCCTGGTCAATACCAAGTCCAGCACCTTCTGCTGGGACCCCCTCCCATTCCCCCACGTCAAGGGACACCAATAGGTCCTTCCACCCCTACATGAGAAAAACACAAAATTCCATGTGGAGCCGAGGAATCTGCCTCTAAGGGAGGGTCAGCACATTGGAATCAGGGATGCTTCCAATCCCAGGTGATGCAGGTGGCCCCCGTCCCTGGGAATCACCACTCTCTGTTTCAGGTCAAACCCAGGACCAGTTGGATTTCCTTCATGTCTTTTCCTTGCCAGCCTCCTGTCTCTCACCTGAACTGATTAAAGAACAATCTGGAAAAACTATTGGGCTGTCTGTCAAAAATGACGTTAGGGCCTCCAAAAAAGGCATTTAAAAAGAGTTTGTGTAATAGACAAGGTGACCACAGTCTGATGCCCAAAACCTATGAACACTTCATCTTGCATACCAAGAGGGGATCTGCTAGCATGCTCACATCAAGAACCTCAAGATGGGGAGCTTGTCCTGGGTTTTCTGCATGGAGCCACTGTCATCCCAGGGGTCCCGAGGAGGAAGTGAGGGGGTTCAGAGTCAGAGGGCAGGTGTGCTGACACACCCCAGCTTTGGTTCCATAATGTAAAATCAATATCCAGGTAGGTGGATCCACAGAGCCAGAGCACTCTGCAGCCCAGGGATGGTGGGTGTGGGAAGGCGCGGCTGCCTGATGGTGCAGGGTGTCCTTTGGGCCTGACGGAAACATCTGGAAGCAGACGGCAGCGATGCTTGTACAACCTGTGCATGTTCTAGATGCCACTGAATCGTGAACCTTAGAACAGTTGACTTTAGCTATGTGATTTGTACCTCAATTAAGAAAAGAAAAAAAGGCAAGCAAGCTGAGCTGACTTATCCCCGTGTGTGCTGAGCCCCCAGCCCCACCGCCCCTGCCACCTCCCTCTGTGACCATGCCAAAATGCCAAGACTCATCTCTTCCCGGCATCTCCCACCTTCGCCCCAGTCCACATTTATAACCGGAAAATGCAGAATTCAGAATCAGGTCCATGCTGGAACCTCGGCTCTGCCGCTGACTAGCTAGGCAGCCCTGATCTCTCTACAGCAGAGTGGGGTCACCTGGAGAGGACCCTAGGGACAGTGTTGTGGGATCATAGGAGCCCAGCAGCTGGCAGGAGCAGGGGGTGACTCACTGCCAGCTTGGACCCCTTCCCCGAGCCTGCCTTCACCATCACGCCCCTCCTGGCCCACCCCGGGCTTCCCTCATTGGGGGCCCCTGCCCCTCTTGGTGTCCAGACCTTTCAGGGGCCCAGGACGGGGTCTCCGTGTGCCGCCGCCACCTGCGGAGCCATCTAGGACAGAGCGGTGGCACGAGACCCGCTCCTACACCAGCTCCCTGTCGCCCTTGCTCGTGAAGGAGGTGCTGGGGGTGGAGAAATGAGAACGTGTGATCAGGAAGTGATTCAACACTCACTTTGAAGTCTACTGCCCAGATTCTGCAGTGGTTTTTACTTTCCAAATTAAGTACAATGCAGACTCACACTCAAATGCTTCGCCCCCGTGCGAACGCCGGCTGAGTAATTGTTTAAAACCATGCAGTTTTTCAGAGGTGTGGAAAGAGGTTGAAGCAGAATTTCCACAGCTTTGGGGACAACCCGCTGAACGGTCTACTGGCAGATTCTTCCAGTGCTGAAAGGGACTTTTTCGGAGCCGACTTACGTCCAAGTCCTTCCCTTAACAGATGGAAATGCCGAGACCCATCAAGCTACAGTGGTTTTCCCAGAGTCCCAGGGCAAGCTGATGCTGTCCCGGGCTGACAGTACTGTCCCCAGATCAAATTACCCCCACCCCCACCCAGGGCCTTCTAAGAATCTCAAAAGTTCTTAAAATTCGTAAGTGAAGACCAGGTTTCATGACCACCTCCCCTGGACAGCGAGGCATCTCCGCCCTGGTGTCTAGGGTGAAGTTAGAATAGCTACTGTCAAAAAGTCAAAAGATAATGAGTGTTGGCAAGGATGTCGTGAAAGGGGACTCCTGTGTGTTGTTGGTAGGATGTGAATTAGTAAAGCCACCATGGAAGACAACATGGAGGGTCCTTGGATAATTAAGAACACCACATGACCCAGGAAGCCCACTGCTGGGTACGATTCCACAGGAGATGAAACGAGTTTGTCAAGGAGACATCTGCACTTTCTGTTTGTGGCAGCATCTACTCACAACATCCAAGACACACAGTCAACCCAAGTGTCCACCAGTGGATGGAAGGATACAGAAAACGCACTACGTACACAGTGGAATACTACTCAGCCAGTCAAAGGAATGAAATCATTTCATTTGCAACAGCATGGGTGGAAATGGAGGACATCATGTTTAAATGAAATAAACCAAGCACAGAAAGACAAACGTGACAGGGTCTTGCTTGCAGTCTTTTGTTGTAGAGGCAGAAAATGGATCTGTGGCTACCAGACACTAGGGAGGGAGAGGGGAGACTGGGATGGAGAGAGATCAATCCCTGGATACAAAGTTACAATTAGCTAGGAAGACCAAGCTCTGAGTTATCAAGAATGAATGTGTGTTTCAAAATAGTTAGCAGAGGGGATTTCCGAGGTCTCACAAGGAAAGGAACCCATTGAGGTGACAGATATGTTAATTCCTCCGATTTGATCTCCGCATGGTGTATGTGTGTATTAGTGCCACAATTATTATGTCTGAACTTTAAAAGTGAACTGGGCATGCTCATACACGCCTGCAGACACAGCTGCTAGGGAGGCTGAGGCAGGAGGCACAAGAGTTCCAGCCCAGCCTCAGCAATTGAGCGAGACCCTGTCTCAAAATAAAATGAAAATGGAAAATAAAGTTAAAAAATAAAGTCTGAGATGAATCCATCTCAGCAATAATCAAACACAATTGGTCCCAGGGGCCACTCCCCGTAGTGTTTTAAGACAACCAGAACTAGAAAATTTTGGCGACTAATGCATGGTGGTAATGAGCCTCTTAAACACTCGCCTGGAGAAGCTACATCAGGCCTCACAAATTTCAATCTATTAATAGCTCCTGAATCCTCAGAAGTAGAGAGCGAAACAAGCAATTAAGTAACTCACAGCATAATCCTCTCCCAGCAGCACCGCTCAAACTGGAGATTTCAAAACAAAACTTGCAGACGTTTGCTTTCAGTCTAGGGCTCTGAATTAAAGGTGCACATCCCCCCACCGCAAGCTACGCTTGAACTTGGAAGAGTCAAAATGCTGTGTGTGCCCGGGTGGGATCCTGGCAGAAGAGGGACATGAGCGGTGACACCCAAATGAAGCCTGGAATTTAGGTGGCGGTGATATTCCAATTGAGCGTCTGCGCTTTGATGAACACCGTGATTATTTATGACAGGTGTTCACTTAGGGGACAACGGGGACGCAGAGACACCCTTGACTACTTTGAAACTTTTCTGAAAATCTATAATACCTCCAAAATAGATTTTTAAAAATGAATCATGATAACAGGTGGAGAAAAGATTGAGGGAGATCACTCGCAGAGGGACACAAACCAGGCAAAGACCCACCATCTGCACGGTGGGGTCGGCACGCTGATGGGTCTGCGGCTTCACTGGGTGGTGGTCAGGGGACGGAGTGCTCTACCTCCTTGAAACCACAGCCCCCTCTCTGCGGTCCAGAACCTCTCCCAAGGACGCCCAGCTGGAAGTAACCAAACTGGGATTTGAAACCCAGGCCTGATTGCAAAACCATGCACCTAACCCAAAGCCAGAGACCACCCCGGGATGTCCGAAATCCTTTTGTTTTGTTTTGTTTTTCTCTTGAGCAGATAAATTGTATTAATAATTATTATGGCATTTCAAATCAGTGTGTGGGGGGGAGATCATTCATTAAATAACAGTAGAATGGCTAGCCAGTTGAATAAAAATCAAAACCAGATCTTTATTAATTTTACTAAAAGGGAATAAAACCAGCAGAGGGTTTGGAGGGTTGCTTTGTTTTGTTCTTTGAAATTCTATAAAAATCACATTCACAGTGTCACCCACTGGGGACGTCTCGTCAGAGAACACTGGCTCTCTGCTAGTTTTCAAACATCAACTGTGCTAACGTGAGGTTCCTGGTCCACTTGGGAACCTCATGAGGTAGAAGTTGAACTTCTAGTTGAGCACGGCCACTGGGGTGCAGGCTGCTCACCCCCAAATTCCTGCTGCAGTGAAATCATTCTCAGGAGAGTGAAAGTACAGGATAAGAGGTCTCCACAGGCACAGAGAAGAAGGGAAAGGGAAGGGCATGGGGCGCCATGTCTGGGTTGCTGGGAGAGAGGCAGGCCGTCACCAAGAGAGCCTGGGAATGAGAAGACAGAGACCCAGACCTGGGAAGGAGACCCAGAAGCATAGTGGCTCCCCCAAGGGAGCCTGTTGGGGTTGAGATATTAGGGGCCCCCCAAAAGTTCATGTGTGAGATAGTGCAAGAGAGTTTAGAGGTGAAATGATTGGGTTATCAGTGCATGACTCCCCTGATAGGGATTAACTGGGGGTAACTGAGAGCAGGGAGGGTGTGGCTGGAGGAGGGGGTCACAGGGGATGTGCCTTTGGGGTACATATTTTCTCCTTGTTGAGTGGTGTTCTCTTCTGCTTCCCAGTACAGTGCTCCCAGCTGCTCTCCTCTACCACACTCATCCACCATGATGTACTGCCTCATCTTGGGCCCAGAACAATGGAGTCGACCATCTATGGACTGAGACCTCTGAAACCATGAGCCCCCACATATACTTTTCTTCTTCTAACTGTTCCTGCAGGGCTCTTGGTCAAGGCAGCTAAAAAGCTGACTGAAACAGAGCCCCTTAGTAGCCCTGAGCCTTGAAGTCAGAGTGCAGACCAGCCTACAAGGAGGTCGACTCAAGGGAGAGCCCGGGGAAGAAGATTCCAGATTCTGAACCCCATGCAGCCAAGCGACCATCCCACCAGACAGGCAGGAATTCCCATCCCAGTGGAGAGAGAGGGTGTCATGATGAAAATGGATGGGGTTAAGCGGGGGAGTATCTATGTGCTAGAATGGGGACACCCAGCATTCTCCCACATCCTTGTCCCAATTTCAGAATGGAAATCCAATGGGGTGAAGGATCTTATGTACAGAAACTCAAGTTTGCAGAAATGTCTCTGCATGAACACCTACTGCCCACCCCGATTTTGTTTCTGTTGAGGGCTCCTAAATCACAGCCTTCATGCAAGAAGGCTGAAAGACACCAGAGCAAACTTTACAATCAGCAGATATTTGCAAGCTCTTCTGTTCCCTGAGAATAAAATTCCCCATTTCCCGTCGGCAGTTCTCAGGAACTAGCTAAGTTCACAATGTGATCCTTGTTCTCAAAATATCATGCCACAGGGATCCACACTTTATAATGCTATTAATTTTCCTCTGCTGTCAGTGATACCAGCGCAGAAGAATAAAAAGTAACTAGCCGAACAGCCAGCTCACAGCAGGCATTTCTGTTTAAGTGCTCATCTTGGAACAATTTCAGTTCTGGAAATAGAAATGGATTTAGGAAGAGTCCCTCCAGGAGCACATCGGAGTGCTCCCGCAGGGTGGGTACAGTTAAGCATTCCCTTCATTATTGTAATGACAGTGTAAACACCGAAAAAAAAACCCAAGCCACAAATTTCTCCCATTAATAAGAAAGGGAGAGGAAGTTAATGCCTACAGTTCATTATAATGTGCTGAATATCAGTGTCTGTTATCCACACCTCTGAGAAAAGAGTCTGGAATCTGCAGAAGGCAGGAGCACAGAGCTCAAAGTAACCACATCCAGCTCAGGGCCTGCTCTAGAGCAGGCCCTCCATAAGTGTGGTTGAATGAAATGAACCTGAACTCCAGCCTCCAGGTCACTGTGTTATTAAGACACAGGGACAAACCTGCAATCCCTAAGTCCAGGCAGCAATCACTCCCAAAGCACAGAAGCCGAGCAACATCTCTAAGTTCTGTCTCCAAATCAGATATAAAACTAATTTTTGAAAGTCATCAACAGAGGATGTGACAAGTAATCCCACTATTAGGCACAATTATAATGTATCTTTTTTTAAAAAAACTGGAAAAAGAAGAATACTGAAGAAAAAAAAGTCGATCAACAAGCATGTAGCCAGTGATTGCCATGTAGTCAACGTTAGGCTAGACTCTGGAGGCTGAAGGGGAGGAAGAAAGTGCCCCCAGACCTGGGTCCTGCCTTCCAGGGGCCAGCTGCGTACCGTGATGACCGCCTACAGAAGCCATCTGAGATGGTCAGTGAGAAAGCCCACACTCATTCCAACAATGGAGATGTCCACGTTGTATGGAAAAAAGTAACAACAGAACATGGAGGAAAGTGCAGGAAGGACCTAGAAGGTTGGCCGTGGTTTGGAAAGGAGCATGAGGAGGGGTCCTTCCCGCTAGGCAGAGCAGGGCGGGCAAAGTGGGAGGCAAGCACCCCAAAGCCTCTGCGGTGGGCACGGCAGGGAGAGGCACCTGGCTGAAGAAACAGGAGCGTGCTGAGACCCAGGGAGGTGGATGCCAATCAGGAGCAGGCTGGACACCTCGGACTGGCAATGGAGGTAGTTCCCAACTCTGGCTGCACATCCAGATCACTGGCATCCTCAAAACACAGCCCCGGTGCCCCTCCACAGCCTAGGAACAGGTTTGCAGGGGCGGGGGCCTGGCACAGTGCTGCAGGGGCCGGGGTCCTGCTCAGCCAGGACTGAGCAGGTCAGCGTGAAGGCAACCACGAGGGTCGAGCAGGGCAAGGGGGCCTTTTGGAAAAGTAAGCTGGTGTCAGCAGACGGGATGGATTTAAGGGGACAATTTGGAAACCAACCGACCAGCTGCTAAGCCATGGACATAATCCAGATGTGCAGTGGTGAAGAATGGAGGCAGAAGTCCTGGGGAGGGAGGATTTGCATACGAACCTCCAGAATGAGGTCACCCACGTCCATTCAGTATTGAGTCACTTGATCAGAGACCCATGCTGGGTGGCCACATGAATTCTGCACTGAGTCAGCCTTCTGATTTGGCGTGTCAGTTACTAGTCACGACTCCAGCGTGAATCAAGCTCGTGTGGGGCTGTCTCCGCACTTAATCTGATTCTAACGACAAGCCCTCGTAATGCATCAGGAATTAACCCTAACCGTGCAAGATTATCATCAATTACGTTCAGCTTCAGCCATGGTTATGAATTGTCACAGACTTGCTTGAATGACCAGCTTTTCCTTAGGGATAGCTACCCAGGGCCAATGATGGGCAGGGGCCTGGATTACATTCTCCAAACCAGAGAACTCTGAAAAAAACTCCCCCTCCAAAAACTCTACCAGCTGATCCAGAAATTCCTCTCCTAGATATTTGCCCAACAGAAAGAAAACATATCTGCACAGAGACCACCCTGCACCTTTACCCACAGCAGCCCCAAAGTGGCAACAGCCCAAACGTCCATCCACACAGGAATGGATAAATACATTGCGGTGTATTTATAAAATTAAATACTCCTTACCCATAAAAAGGAGCAAACAACTGCTATCATAGCAACATTGGATGATGCTCAACATCATTTCATTAAGTAAAGGAAGGCAAGGTAGAAAAAAAGTCCACTTAAGCATAAGAACACACAACACTAACCTCACTAACCTACAAAGACGGTCATCAGAGGTTACCTGGAGCGGCAGGGAGCAGGAGCCCTCCCCGGATGACACAAATGCTCCCTATCTCACGTCGGGTGGTAGCTATACAGGTGCATAGAGCTGTCCCAACTCGTGGACGGATACTTGAAGATCTGGGCATATTACTGCATGTAGATTGCATTTGTTGATAAGTCTTGGGAAGGCGGCAGGCACCCCAGGCTCTGATGAGCCACCTTGGCTCATGGACCTTGTGTTGGACATCCTCCAGGTTCTAGAGTCCACCCTCAAATAGTCCCTCTGGGAGAGGCTGGGGTGATCCAATATCATCTCTAAACACCTGACCAGGCCCAGGACCAGACCAAGAGCCAAGCCATCCTTAAACCCTAAGTGCCAGCAGTGTTGGACAAGCACAGTGACCACTCCCAAGGCCTCCCAGCATCCATCCTCATTGGCCCCAAGTCCTCACTATGACCAGTAAACTTCTTAAAGCAAATAAAGTCACCCCCCAAGAAATCACCCAAGACATCTGGACTTCAGATTTACTGAGCAACGACCTAATTCTAACTCCTATGTCACAAAACCAGAACTGAAAGAGGAAGCCCTCAAGCCCAGCCTGCCCCAAATCTAAGCTCCTGTGTTCAAGTGCAACTCAACAAACATTCATAACCACCACCACGCATGGGATGCCCACCTGGATGGGAGCATCCGGCAACAACCTTAGCTACACCCAGACGACACCCTTTCCCTGGAGGGAAGGACATCTACGCTCGTTGTCTGAGTTCAACGTTCCTCCTCCACAAACCCATTACTTGGATTAACAGAGGGGATTACTGGTCCTTTCAAGGCAGATTCCGCCTAACTAACTGGGGAGGCCTCCCAGAATCTCTGTTTGCCAAAATTAACGACTCTGTGTAGACTAGAGACCACAGTGATGGTGGGGGGTGGGGGACGTCTCAGCAAACCTTCCACCAGCTGGTCACCAAGAGAGTGCGAACATGCCCCCAGCAGCCCCCCATGGCACCCAGCCACCAATCCATCAGCACTTCTCAACCTGGGCCCGTTGGTGGACAATCAGTCCAGCTGGCCAGACCTCCCCCTCCCCACACCGCCGCTCTCTCATGCTGGTCCAATCTGTCCCAGATCTGGCGGCTGAGGAAGCAGCCCCTGCCCTGGGATTCGAAGGAGGAGAGAAGAGGAAGCTGTCTGGCTGCACCCAGAGAAAACTCAGAGATCCAGGAAGGAGCTTCCCCCGCTTGGCTCATCATCCTCCAGAGAGGTGACGATCCACCAACTTGCTGGCTTGAACTAGCAGTGAGGCTGAGGGGCAGGATCCTCAAGGTCAGGTAGAAGAGATGATGCTACCCCTCACCCCAAAGTCATGTCTCCTCCCACCAGGCACGAAAACATGGGTTCTCAAAGTGTATTCTATTCTAACCCACCTCGGGGATGCGAGGGAACCCCACCCAGAGGGCAGCAGAGATTCCTGGGAGATGGGGGAGAGGTAAGGAATGATGGGTCAGGATCCCCAAGAGGGAATGGATATAGTGTGCAAAAGCCCCTCCCAAGATTGCCAGAGTGAGCAAGTAAATATGCAAGACATAGTTAAATTGTAATTTCAGATAAACTATGAATAAGTTTTATATATTTCATGCAATACTTAAGGCATACTTACCTAGAAACTTATTGCTTATCTGAAACTCCACTTTACTGGATGTCTATGCTTTACCCCCTCCGGTAATCCTGGGGCCTGTCCAACGTCTTCCTTCTCCCACGGTCTTGACAAAGGTGATGGAACGTGGTGGAGAGGAGGCACAAGTCTAGAGTCCGAACACCTGGGTCGACCCCCCCCCTCCCCCGCGCCATGGTTTACCAGTTAGAGATTAACCTCTCTCTTCAGACGTAAAATGGAATTAATGATAGAAGTAATGGTAACAGTAAAATGGAATCGATGACAATAATAACGTTTATATAAAAAGAAACTTCCTTAGTCTTTCTAACATTAAGAGTTAGCTATTATAAGATGGAACTTGAGAACATTAAGGGAAAGAAGTCAAACTCAAAGTCAAGAGTCCTGTGCTTTTTCTCCTCTGTGGAAGCTGGAGAGGAAGAAAGAAAAGAGAGATGGGGGCATCTCGTGGAAATCAAAGGGAGATCAATAGAGGAAAGGAACTGGGGAGGGAGGAGTGGATAGAAAGGGGGAAATACTAGGCAGTGCTGGCGACCAAATTATCTCCTTCTGCTGTGTGCGTGCACAGATCCGGAACAAGTCCCACCATTATGTACAACTATATGCACCAGTAAAAATATGGGAAAAGACAGCTACTCTTGGTGTTCCGGTTTCTCATACAGGGAAACTGAGGCACCGTGAGGTTGAGCAATGGAGCCAGGCACAGAGCTAGCCATCTGCAGAGCCAAAGTGCACACCCAGCTCGGTGGCTCTCGTGTCTCTGCTTCTGACCACCAGGCTGTCCTCCCCCGCTGAAGTGGGGCTCACCTCCTGGGTTGGGGTAAGGACGAAAGGAGCTTCTGCACCCAAGTCTCACACTTCTGTGTCTCTGTTTCCACTGTTATTACAGACAGCGCCTCGTGAGAAGGCATTAGGGGATACGCGCTGGAGGCCCCGTTCACCATCCTAAACCCACGCGGTGCCCTTGACCACCAACAGAAGCCCTGGGGAGAGCAGGTGTGGGTGGGCTGTGGGGTGGGGCAGGCACATGTGTGTTGAATCCGTCAGGTGAGCTGTTCATCCGACAGCGGGGTAGCGACCTGCGATGGAGGGGATGGTTGGTCCTGCACCCTGAAGACAGGTGAGGAGGCTGCGATGGGAACCCAGACTCCAGCTGGGGTGGCCCTGCTGCAGTGTGTGACACAGAGCTGCTAAAGGCACAGCAGGTACAGTCACAAGCCAGGGCCAGGTTCAGAGCAGGCTGGATGCAGGAGAGAGAAAGACAAAAGACTAAAAGGCTGACTTCCCTGGGTACGGTGGCGCGCATCTGTAATCCCAGCTACCTGGGAGGCTGAGGCAGGAGGATCACACATTTGAGACCAGCCTCAGCTACTTAGTGAGGCCCAGTCTCAAAATTAAAAATAAAATGGGCTGGGGACGTAGCTCAGTGGTAAAGCACCCCTAGCTTCAATCCCCACTAGCAAAAAAAAAAAAAAAAACCTCTGAAAGGCAAATTTAGAACTACAACAAGGGAGAGAATGTAAATAGGCAACTCAAAACAAAAGAAATGCCCAAGTGTGCTAGGAATAAGAACCGAGGACATGTTTACCCTCCCCTGGAATCAAGGGAAAACTGTGCCACCAGGCTGAGGGCACAGACCCAAGGATCAGACAGACCTGAGGACAAACCCCGGTGCTGCCGGGACAAGCAGTGTCAGCTCAGCAAGCCTCAGTTTGTCATCTGACAACTGGGACAACAGTCCTGAGCTCCGTGTGATGGCTTGCATGTGAGGTGTTCCCCAAAAGCTCACGCGTGAGAAAATCCAAGAAGGTTCGGAGGAGAAATGATTGGGCTGTAAGAGTCTGAACCCAATCAGCGATTTGATCCCCTGACAGGGGTTAACTGAGTGGTCACTGAAGTGGTGGGTGTGGCTGCAGGAGGTGGGAATTGGGGCGTGGCTTTGGGGTGGATGTTTGCATCTCACCTCTCTCTGCTCCCTGATCACCACGTGAGCTGCTTCCCTCTGCCGCACTCCTCCACCCTGATGGTCAGCTTCACCTTGAGCCCCAAGGAATGGAGCAGGCCCTCTATGGACTAAGAGCTCTGAAACCGTGAGCCCTCAAATAAACCTTTCCTCCTCTACAGTTGTGCTGGTCAGGTCTTTTAGTCCCAGCAGCCCAAAAACAGCCGACTAAAACACTCTGTGAGGCCCTTGTAAGGAGGACCAAGGGGGTCAAGACGCACAGCTGGCGTGTCCTGAGCAGGAGAGGCTGGCTCCCGTGAACACTGGACGCCATCTCTCACCCACCTGGAAATGGGTTTTAAATGCGAGGCCCCGTGCTACTGACTGAACCCACAGCAACCAAGCAGGAAAAAGACAGGTCTCAGAGGGAAGCCAGAGAACTCACGGGGAGCCAATGCATAAAAGAAAACCCCATCATTAACATCAGAGAGATGAGACTGCATGGATAAGGACAGGAGGCTAGAGGAGGAAATGAGTATTAAAAAAAATAATAAAAAAAACATACAGGGAGAGCAAGAGAGTTTTCAAAAACTACAGCAATGAAAACCAGAAAAGAGGCATTGGCTCATCTTTGCAGCTGAAGCTGATGAACCTTCCCAACATGTAGAACAAAAGAGCCAAGAGCTGATACATAGAAGAGAACGAGACACGCAGCCCAGGAAGTCCATCAGCCAACGAATAAAACTAGCAGAGGACAGAGGGCCGGCAGGGGACTGTCCAGGAATATTAAGTGATGTTTACCAGAACTGAAGGCAGAATAAATTTATTTAGAAACGTGAGATAAAATGTCTCAAAAAAATAGACAAAAGCAGTTACTTCCAGAAAGGAGGGCAGCCAGGGGGGAGGCAGGAATGAGAACTGCTGGGTTTTCTTTGTAAGTCATACTACTAACGTTGGCTCTTTCTAGATGTGCACACCTATTTCCTTGATTAAAAAAAAAAAGCAATGATTCAAAAAATCAGGACCAACTTCAGCATCCAACATGTCCAAAAGCATCATGGATACATACGCAGTGGATTATATCCACACTGGATTATATCTCAATAAAGGTGGAATTGAACATCATGGTGGATCCACATGGTGGGAAGGGCGAAGCTTCCAGAACAACACACCTGGAAAAGTTCAGTCAGTGCAGGGAGAGCGGGTTTCTCAATGTGACCAATGCTAGGTGCTGTTTTTGCTTTGTCTTTTTAAATTATATACAAAACAAAGAAAGAAGAGAAGATTTGTGCCACTGAGAAGAAAGGTTTGGAGGATCCAGCATGGCGGTTCCTCCGCTGAGGACATGAGTGATGTCAGGAGCATGATCCTGGATGACGTCCACCAGCCCCATAAATAAATAGATAAAGATATTGTGTTCATCTGCAACTAAAAATATTTTTTTAAAAAAAGAAGTGCCCCCCAACCCCTGGTACCCCCTGCCCTGAGCTCACCCCGTGCAACAGACGGTTCCAGACGTTTCCTGGCATGACCACATCCTGAGGAGTTCGTCGTAATTAAATCACGAGAAAATGTTCAAAGTGCTCAGAGATGTAATGAGTTTGCATTCAATTAGTTTCTTCCTTCACTGGGAGAATCAGAAAGACCGATTTCCTCGTCCACAGTGGGGAGGGTTTCTCGCCGCCGGCCTGAGGTCTCGTCCTGATGTTCCCGTGATGGAAACCCACCCACACCCAGGGCTGGAGGACCCGACCCAGCCTGAAGGAGCCAAACCCAAAATACATCACCTCGGCCAACACCCACTTTAAAAATACTTTTGAGTGCCAACTATGATCTGGGTCTGGGCTCCAGGTCCTCCCAGTCTGGGGACATGGAAGACCAGCAGAGGAGCCACTAGAATCTAGAGACGTGCTGGGTGCTTTCGCACGGCTCTTCAGCTCACCTTGCAGGGGTGCTGAATTAAGAAGGGGGCAATCCCTGCAAGGAGCAAATGTTTAGTGACAAGGACCAGGAAAGGACCAGGACTCTGGGAACCAGGTCCACAGGGAGAAGGTGAAGCTGGAGTGGAGGGCAGGCAGGTTCCCCCTTCATCCGGGCAGCCCTGACCTCCACCCACCCTGCACATGGCCAGGGGCACCCCATCCCAAGACAGCAGGGTGCTGGCTGTATTCCAGGGGGGGCTCCCCTGTCCAAAGGCCCTGTGAGATGGCGTCCCACCTTGATCATGACATTGGGGTTGGGGAGAGGGAGAGTTCCTGCAAACATTTAGACACACTAGGTTCTTCCAGGAAGCCGGTGAGCAGGGAATCAGGACCTGACCTCCTCCCCCATCCCACCATGAAAGTGGACGTTCATGAAGCACCTCCCACGGGCCAGGTACCCTTCCTTAGCATCTTTACGGATCTGCTCTTTTTAAGACAGTGATAACTTAGGACCCACCCCGCCAGGGTGTTCTCCATCCTCCTTTCCTTCATCCTCTACCAGACCCACCCCTGGGACATACCACAGGTCCTATTGTAGAGTTTATCCTGTGACTTTCTGTTGAAGGTCATGCTTTATTCACTGTTTCATCCCCAGTGCCTAAAACAGCCCCTTCTGCACACAGTGGGGCTGCAGAGGGCCGTCAATAAAGATCTGTACGATGAACGGACCATTCAGACGTTCACAGGATATGGCCACAGAGTCTGCCCCTTCAGATGCTCACATACCCAGGGGCCAGGAGGACCAGCAGAGCCTCCGCCTCCCCCCACTGCCCTGAGCCTCCCAGGGACAGGTCAGACAAGGGTCCAGCATGGGATGCAGCCCGCCCTTCATCTATTATACGGAAATAACAGAACCCACAGCCACAGCACGGTGAGATCAGCTGAGGGACCGGATGGGAAAGCGCTCTGAAGAATATAAAGCAATAAACCAACGTCACCTAATCACACGGAGGGACTCGGGAGCCCAAAGATGCAAGTGTTCCTTGCCATCAGCTCACCGACACCCTCACCCCATGGAACTCCTCACGCACAATCACCAAGTGTTGGGCAAGTTCAGATCCGTAATCCACTTAACGGAAGTTTCTGTCCAGGCAGTGGCTGTGTCCCGTCCTCCGTCCTCAATACAATGCTAATCCACTTTCCCCTTGTTTATGCACTTAGGAGATGCGGACTTTGTTTTTCCACCTCCTGGAACTAACTCACTTAGTCCCAGGGCTGTCGTGGTTAATTTCTTCACAAGAAGAGCAGAGCTTCAGGGACAGAGAGCCTTCCAAAGAAATGCTGGCACAAACAGGCCAGAGGCAAAACAGAACAGCTATGCCCGGGGAGGACGCCTCCCTCGGCCTGCTAGCAGGTGCAGGTCCTCCCAGTTGTCCCCTGGGCTGATTGACAACCCTGGGAAACTGAGCGCAGAGGTTCACGGCCTGAGTCAAATTCAGATGTGGGATTAAAAGCCAGGGCCTCTGACGTGACAGCAAGGACCAGCTCCCACCAGCGAGCTATTGAAACACTGCTGCCGCCCGGGTACTTTGTTCTCTTTTCTCCAGAGGGTTCACGACCATGCAGGATTTCCCCGCCAGGCCTTTGCACCAGGGGGGAGGAGAAGGCCATCAGCCCTGAGCCGCCTGGAGGTTAGAGGACCGTGCTCTGCGAGGGGTGCTGAGCACCCCTGCTAGGAGATACAACTCTCCTTATTACTGCTGGGAGCAGAGATCAGTTTCCAGGCCATTCTCCAGTGCCTGGGAGCCTTTCTCTCCCCCAAGGAAAGCGGCAATATTACCAAAGAGCCCAAGGGGACTTCAAGGTCCCATGCCTTGGGGTGGGAGCCATCAGGAGAGAAGGAGGAATGAGGTCAAGAAAACTGGCTCCATCCAGCATCCAGCCATGGGGCCAGCAAACCTCCCCAGGCTCTGGGAAAGGCAGGGGCTTGAGCATCCTCAAATCCGGGACCTCCACCTCTCTCACCACCCTCGAGGGGGACCACTGCAGGGATAGATAAGGACATCGCCACTGGTTGACACTCCCACTGCTCAGGCAGAACACCACTGGAGCCATGGGGTGAGCCCCTCCATACAGGCCGCTTCACGGATAGACGTTAAAATTCCTAAAATAAGACTGCTCCTCCCCCACGGGAGACATGGGAGGCCCGTGGGTCCACTTTCATGTAAAATTGGGATGTAAGACAGGCAGCTGGAGGGGAGTTATCAGAGTCAACGCCCACAACAGCACTAGGGAGGTGGCAGGGCCACAGCCCATGCCCCTGACTCCCTGGACAACGACAGGCAGGAAGAGCAGTTGGCCCAACCACCAGACGGGGATCTCTGTTAAGGAACAATGACGTAGGTAGAGAGGTCAGAGCTGCAACCCCCCAGGAGCGTGACCCCCAGGAAGGCTCTCCCACCCACAGGGAGGAGGGAACACCTAAAGGGATGTTTCTTTAAGTGACCCCGAGGAGACAGTGAGGCCCACCTGATGTTCTGTGCACCCACGAAGCTCAGCCAGGAGGACCCGAGGGACCTCGTGCAGGAGGGACTAAAATGCTGATCCACTGCTCTGGGCTCTGCCTGGCCACCAGGCACCCCATCTCGCGAGATGGTCTACTGAAAAAGAAAAGGCTCGCTGCCCAGGTTCCTTCAGCCCTTCTCTGGGTTTGGACAGGTGAGCACGGTTCCGACGCCCTCCAGAGGGACGCAGCAGATCTGGAACACCTGGCACCAATCTGGGCCCTGAAAGGGTTCCCTTCCCTGCCGCTTCCAAGCAGATATGGAGAACTGTCTGCCAACTGCCTTTGGTCAGTGTCCCTTCTGAAAGGGGAGGCGCCAAGAGCAGAGCAGGGCCCCTGTGTTCTGCAGGCTCCTTCCTCCAAGGACCAGAGTCCATTTCCCAGTCCCTTGAACCCAAGCTGGCCTTGAAACTTGCTTGAGCCAACAAAAAGTGGCCCAGGTGGGGTCGCTCCAGTTCGAGTCTGAGTCTCCAGAGGTCTCTCAGTTTCACTCTCAGATTCTTGCAAGGGAACCTGAGTGACACTTGTAAACCATGAGCCACCCATGGAGATGCCCAGTCATTGGGCAGCACCAAGGCCCCAGACCTGTGCGTGGGCCCCCTTCCACCTGCAGCCTAGGGGAGCTGCCAGGTGGCCGCAGCCTCATGCTTCATCCCAGGAAGGTAGGCAGACGAGCCGCCCAGCTGAGCCCCGCCCACCCAGAGCCATAACACGTAAGTTCCTCTGGAGCCACTAAGGTCCCAGAGGCTTCCAACCGCACAGCAGGGAGCATGGGGTGTCGCCTGCCGGCTGGCGCTGGGAAACCTCTGTGCAGATTGCAAAGTCTGTTTTTTTGGTGGGGGGGGAATCAGTGAGGGCGGGGCGTCGTGGGGGCGGGGGCATGCTGAGGGGGGGGGGGTGGGGGGGGGGGCATGCTGGGGGCGGGGCATCAGCAGAGGCGGGGCAGAGGCTGGTCATCTGCAGGGACAATGACCGCTTGCTGTCCCTGGGCCACCCTGCATCTGTTACTCCATTTTCTGCAACAATATTTGATTTCTTGGGAGGAACCACCTCCTCCCATTCTTAGTCATTCTTAGCCTTTGTTTTTAACTTAACGTGGCCAGGGAGGCCAGGCCACATGGCCAGGGCCAGGCCATTTCACAGGACAAGTCCCCCTGGCAACCGGATCTGCCTTCAGGGATGAACACATGACCCGGATCAGGCCAGTCACTCGCAGACGGGAAGAAACCAGCTTCTCCTCCTCTGGACTTGAGCCCGAGAGGAGGAGCGGAGGTGGCTAGACTACCTGAAGGTGGAGCCTGCAGGTAACAGCAGGACCAGGAGGTGGAAAGGACACAGGTGCCCTGGGGTCCCCTGGTCCGAGCCTCCCAGGGCCTGAGGCAGTCCCCACCCCGGGTGCCCTAAGTGCAGGGCCAACAGTTCCTGTCTCCCTCACACCAGACAGAAGGAGGCTTTCTGTCTCCGTGACCCCAAAGCCTGGCTGATGGAGACTGGGGATTTTCATCACACACCCTCATGGTATTCAAATCCCTCACCAAGTTCGTGTATTTCACTCCTTCATTTAGAAAGAAACCAGCTGAAAGTAAGAAAGGACAGGACACATTTTTAAAACAACATAAAATACACCCGGAGAAGGCAAATCAGTAACAGCCTGAGGGCTGGACGTTCTCTGCGCTAGGCTGTGCAGCCAAGTGTGCTAATGGCCACTCCCGAGTCTGTTCTCCTCTCACTTTCAGTATTAGGGTCCCAGTAGCTAGGCACATGGCCGCAGAGCTAAAGGACCATGCATCCTAGCCTTCCTCGGAGGTAGCTGTGTTCATACGAATAAATTCTGTCCAGTGAAATGCAAGGACAGCTGTCATGCAGAGCTTGCAGGGGATCTCCCTCCACCCTGCCATTTCACTGTCTGGAAGGCAGCTGTGATGACCAGAGCTCTAGCAGCTATTTTGGGCCACAAAGACAAAGGCTATTCTGTATGGCAAAGCAGGGAGAAAAACTGGAGCATGGTCCTACTTCCCTAGCCTTGGACTCCAGAATTCTTGCTTAAACCACTATTTTTCAGGTCTCAGTTTCTCTCCGTCAACTCTAAACCTGATGGATACCAATCACCAAAAGCAGAGCCACAGGAAACCACTGTCAGAACAGCGAGTGTAGGTGCCAGGTTGCCATGGCGACCACCCCAACACAAGCAGACTCCAAAGTACAGCCCACTCAGATGAGGAGGCCTGCAGCAAGCCTAAGAGACCCCCTCCCCTTGTGTAGAAGAGTCCCAGCCAGCCCATAAGGCAAATGGCAATGCCACATCCTTTGGTGGCCCCAGCGGAGGCAGCCCCTCACACAGTCCCCATAGGAGCTCGGACCTCTCTGGTCATATTCACCATCAGGGACTGCCCTCGGGTTCTCCAGCAGGATGGCCCCTCGCTAGCTGGCCTCCTCTGCCCAAAGCCAGGCCTCACTGCCTCCTTCCCCTACAGCACCTGCCCCTCCGCTGCCCGCCTCCCCTGCATGCTCCCTGTGCCAGGTGGCAGGATGCATCTCCCAGGAGCACAGCTCTGCTCAGGTCCCTGCCTCCAGAACCTCCGGGGACTGCCCATCAAGCTGGGGCACGGAGCACCACCCCTTGCACAGGATGCCAAGCTGCCCGTGCTCAGCCCTACAGCACCAGCCCCCACAGCCCAGCCACGCCTTCAGCAGCGCGGCAGGTGCCTCACACTCTTCCAGGTTGCTATTCTCTCCGCCCGTGGTGCCTTTCCTTGCCCTCATCCCACCCCACCTGTCAAAGCCAACCTGCCCTTTCCACCTGGGCTTCAGCTACAACGTCCTAACTCCCTGGCCCTGGGTTCCTGGCACCTTCTGCTCATTACCTTCCTAAGAGCCGCACGCTGACCTCTATCAGAGGCAGGTGCACACGGCTCCTCTCCCCAGCAGCACGGGCCCCCCAGAGGGATCACGACTTGCTTCTTGCACACTCTCCCCTATGCTCTGCATGCAGTAGGTGCTGACTAAATGGGTGGTGGGACATCCTGAAGACAGTGCTCTCGCTGCTCCCACATGGTGAGCAACAAGGAAAACCAGTGGCCGTTCTGCAAACAGAACACATTTGGCCTTTGCTAAAATTACGCTGGCCCTTGACAGCGCTGCGATGGCGGGCTCCTCTCCCAGGTGCGAGTCGGCAGCGAAGAACAGTAATGTGCTACTCCACGGCGGTCTTTCTCAAAGTCCCCGCACTCCTAACACGTGTCGAGACTGGCCTTGACCCACGGAGGTTAAAGGACAGAACTACACGGTTCCACCTCCTACCCGCACGCTCCGAGAGCATATCTTTCAGAAGAACTGACCCTCAGTAAGTGCTTTTTAATGGGATTGGAGCCAAGATGCGTAAGAAAAATGATGTCAGCTTCTCTCCGTTATTTAAACTGCAGCGGAAGACAGTCAGATCAGATGAGTTTCTAACAAGCTGGCTAAACACTCAATTAGGTTACAGAACAAGTGTGAAGGCCTGGTTCACACGAGTCCTCTCCACACTCCCACCATCTGTCTGCCTTCTGGGAAGCACTGCCCTGCCTGGTGGCAGAGATGGCTCCCTCGAGCCCCTGCCAATCCTGAGAGTTTTCGCACGTAATGTGTAATCCAGCCAGGACCGTGCGGCAAGTGAGAGCTGAAAGTCAAGATCACGCCTGCCAAGCAGCGAAGACCCTGCCTCCTGTCCTCTTGTGAGAGTCAAGGTGCATAGAGCAAGAGGTTGTGTCCAGCCGACCAACTGGAGAGTGACCTGGGTGTTGGACAGCTGCCCCCTCCTCCAGGCTAGTGGGAGCCGGGACCACCGTCAAGTTCATGGTGCATTGGCATGGGCACCGCAGCAGATGGGTACAGCTGAAGGGCAGAGGCAGCAGCCCCACCTGGCTTGCCCCAGCCATGCTCCAAGGCCTCCACGTCCGCTGCCTCTGAGCATGGCCCAACCTGAGTATCGACAGCCACATGGAGTCTCCATCTCCCAAATCCCAGCTCGCCCTTCAAAAACCACAGCCCCACGGCCCAGGACAGGAGTTTCTGGCTTTGGCTGCAATCACAGGAAGCTGTAAAAATGACTGGTGCCAATTCCCACCTCTCTAAAAGCACCCCGAGGTTTGGATGGAGTTGGTCTGGGTGTGCCCAGGACATGGAGGGCGGGAGAGGAAAGCTCCCCCAGGTGATTCCAACGTGCATCCAGCTGGAGAACCAGCGCATCTGTAGGAGGGGAACTTCCCCAAAGCCAGAGAGCTTCTTGGAACTGAACTGTCAAGGACCAGGGACCCCTTGGCTCTGCTAGACCACGGTCACCAACAACAGCTGCAAATCTGAGCTGGCTTTCAGCGGGGAACCCTAGATTTCTTTCACAATCCCAAATGGCACCCGGCGGTGCCCGCAGCCAGCTCTCCTGGAACATGGTGACTTGGTGTCATGGTTCGTGCAGCAAAAGGGACCCACAGAATTCACCATATGTCTCTGCAAAGCCAGCCCTGCAGTCTTCAAAGGCCAGCCCAGCAAAGGGGAGCCAAGGACAGGACTCTTCTAGAAGGGTCCTCCAGGAAGGCAGGCGTCCTCCAGGAAACCACCCTCCAGGGAATGTTCGGAGACCTCCAGCGGAGCCCTGATGGCACAGAGCTGTGGTCCTAGACGTTCTGGCTCAGGCCACCAAAGGGGAGCTGCTGGGGAGTGATTCCGTCCACACGGTAGTGTTCTACTGTGTGTGTGTGTGTGTGTGTGTGTGAACATACCACAGTGAGTCCCACCAAGACGTGTGATTACAATGCACCCATGAAAGAGGGGAAACCAGTTTTAAAACAGAAAAGGCCTGCCACGGTCATTGCGCCAGGGACAGCAGACTTTTTCCGTAAAGGACCCAACAGCAGAGTCCTGCTGCCTCTGCTCAACGATGCCACCACACTACAAAAGCAGCCATGGCATCGTGTCCCCACATGGGCACAGCTGTGCCCTTATAAAACTTTATTGACTCCGGGCACACGCCTGTAATCCCAGCACTTGGGAGGCTGAGTCAGGAGGATCTCGAGTTCAAAGCCAGCCTCAGCAACTTAGCGAGGCCCTGAGCAACTCAGTGAGACCCTGTCTCTAAGTAAAATACAAAATAGGGCTGGGGATGTGGCTCAGTGGTCGAGTGCCCCTGGGTTCAATCCCCGGTACCAAAAAAAAAACACTTTATTGACAAAACAGGCAGGGTCTGGACCAGCAGTGCAGCTTCAGGCCTCTCACCAGATCACAACTTCCTCAAACACAGACCACACCCCCCGGGGTTTCCCTGAATCCCCAGCACGGGCACAGCCACTGGAGTAGAGCAGGTTCTCGGTCAGTGATGGACGGATGGATGACAGGGAGGCAGTCAGCTTAGAACACCAACCAAACAGCCGCCTGTTCCCCGAACGTGACCTTGGAGCACCCACGTCTGTTTAACCTGAAACTTTAGGCCCTTTTTAACCTCTGGTGGTCACCTACATACACTCCCTCCTCCTCCTTCCTGGGAACAGATGTCCCCAAAGAGAATGCTCCAGCCCTAGGGACACAGAGGTCCGAGTTTGTAGGCAGGGGAGGGGAGCAGGAGGCCGGCCTTCCAGGTCAAGAGAATGGAGGCCGCCAGTGGCCACGCCCTCAAGCAGCTGCACACGGGGCGGGAAAGGAGGGGCTAGAGGACGGGGAGGGGCAGGGGAAGGGAGGCAACCATCCAGGGGCCTCTGGTGGGCCTGGGCCCACCCACTATGGGTGATTAGCAGGGCTAGAGCACCAGTCAGGGTTCTTCCCCAAGACAAATACTGTCACTTCCGGTCACCAAGGAGAGAAGGGGACACCCACCCCTTCCTCCCCACACCACTTAGGACGGCGCTGGAAATCTGAAGCACGAAATTGAAAAGAAAAGAATCCAATCCTCCCCATCATCTGCCCCCTTCCTGGGAGCTTCTTTCTTCTTTCCTCCACCCCGACTTGCACCCCTCTTCTTACAGGGAGGCCTGCTGTCCTGGAAGCATGGAGCAGGAGGCAGGAGCACAGGATGAGGCAGGGCTGGGGACACAGCTGTCATCCAGTACCCCCAACCCCCAAAGACCATGAGTGTTTGGGGGCCAGGAGTGCCAGGGCCAGAGTCAGAAAAGTCAGGAAGTGGAGGTTTCTCATTGGAAACTGGCCTCTGGGGATCTTAAAAGTAGAGGCTAAAGCCTTATTGTGCAAATCTCAGGGTCCTGCCCCTGATTGTGAGGGTTTAGAGAAAGTGTCCATGTCTTGGGACATCACCATGTGGGAAGCAACGTGGCAGAAGCCCACGACAACAGTGTCAGGGCCTGGAACGAGGCGTGGACACTGGTTAGAGAAGAAGCCCACCCTACACCTCTTCATGCAGCACAGCACACTGGGCTTGTCAGATGGAGGCCCTGGGGCAGGCAGGTCCAAGTCTTATCAAGTGGCTATGGCTTGGAGGAGTGTCCCCCAAAGGTCCATGTTAAGGAATTGATCCCCAGGGTGGTGCTACTAGAAGGTGTGGAACCTTTGGGAGGTGGGGCCTCATGGGAGGTTCTCCAGTCATGCCCTCGAAGGGGATTATGGGACCCTAGTCTCCTCCTCTTTCTCTCTTTGCTTCCTGGCTCAGGAATTGGGCAGTTTGCTCTACAATGTGTTCCCGCCGTGATGTGCTATTTTGCCATAGGTCCAAAGAATAGGGCCGCTTGGTCATGGGCGGGAATCTCCAAGACCATGAGCCCAATCAGCCTGACTGTCCTGGGTAGCTCTCTACAGTGCTGGGAAGTGACTACACTGATACACCCCGTCCCCTCTTCACTGAGTGCCCATCAAAGGGGGGTCTGAGCTCCAGAATGGTCAAACATCACCTCCCTGATTATTGCATCGCAGATCAGAATAAGAAAACCTGTAGAAAGTAGAATCTAGGAGGCTCCAGGGCTCCCCAAATCCTTAAAAAGCAAATCTAAGAGAAAAGGCCCCTACTAAACAAGCACCCAGAAACTTCTGAGACAATCCGTCTCATCTAAGAGATGCTGGTGGTGGGATCACTCTCAGTCCAAGCATTCTGTCTCCCTCCTCCCCATGGCCATCATCTCTGGGAGGTCACCTAGGACTCCTCACTTTCTGCCAATCTAACAGGAAGGAAATCATGGCTCAGAGAGCCAGGGAGCAGTGCTTTCCACATCAGAACACCCACAAGCCACTCCTTCCTCCCACATTGTCTTGTGGCATCTGGGCTGTGCCCCAGCCCATCTCAGTGCAATCCAAAGACCTCGCAATCCAACGGCCATGAAGCATCTCCAAGCTTAGAACATACCAGTTGATAAGAAGGAATAAAGGAAGAAGCAAGTATTTCTCAATCTGGGATCTGTAGAGAGGGAAGTATAAAAAACTAGGATTTCTAAAAACTCAATTTAAAGTCTGCTCCATCCCTTGGACCTTCCCTGTCTCATATTTATTGTAGAATAAACCTTTCCAGGAGCCCTGGCTAAAATCTCCTTCCTGAGTTCCACATCCCACATCCCACAACTGAAGTCCATTTCTTCCACCCATCTCTGTGGAAATGGGGAACAGCTGGCCAGCCGCCTTCCTCCAGACCCGGAGGCCACCATTGGAGAGTATCGTTAACGTCCAACAGCAAGTCAGTTATTTGGAGAAAACGTGATTCACCACTTGCTACACAAAAAGCAAACTTGCCCAAAATCTCCTCAAGAAAATCATGCCTTTCGTAAGAAACCAGCTCCCTATGGGACAAAACAATAAAGAGGAAATTGCCTTTTCATGCCTAGAAACCAGCTTCTCAATTGGTAGGCTTCCTCTTCTGCAGTTTCCTGGTCAGACTTATTCCACACCAAGGCTGCTTCTGTGAGAGAGAGAATGTGTATTGATGCAGAGATTCCTCGTTGGTTCAAACCTCACAAAACAGACACACCGTCCAGGGCAAAGAAAATTAAAATGGTGATCCTATGTTTTGGCCCCTCCAAATTCATCTGTATATCTCTTGGGACCATGACAACTTTCTCAGTCCATGAAAGAATATTCAATTCCATGTTGCAGTTTACCACTGAAACACATCTCCGAGCAGGCAACCCAAAAACTAGCTGAAACACTGGACAGTCATCTTACGAGGAAAAGATGTGTGCCCACCAGGGCTGCAGCTCACCCCTTCAAACATGCAGAGCCAGGAAGCTCTTAAAGAACCAGCCAGTTCAGTGTCCTCACTGCTCAGCAGTCAATGGAGAGACTCGGGAAGACCAAGGAGCTTGCCCAAGGTCACGCGTCTAAATGCTGTCAGTCCCTGGCTTCTCAGCTGTGTTTGGTTCTCCCTCTGCTGCTGTCTAGTGATTTTCGATTCTGGATAAGTCATTGTTCTCCCTCAACTTGCTTCTTGTCTGTAAATAGAGGCAGCTGGACCAGACACGAGTGAGCTAGGAGGCATTATGGTGTAAAGGTAGGAGCTCTGCAGTCAGACTGAGTGCAGATCCTGACTCTGCTCGCCATGTAATACTGAACAATTTATTGAACCCTCTGTGCCTGCAAAGTGGGAGTGAATCATAGTACTGGTATATGTCTCACAGGATCGCTATAAAAATTAAATTAGATTATCTAGGTGAGGTGCTTGGCTGATCACCACAAAAACAGTAAGGGCTCAATAAGTATTAGGTTATGAATATCATCTGAAACCTTTTCCAGTTTTAAAGTTTTAGTAGTCTAGATTGTTAACAGGGAATAATGACTCCCCTAAGAGTTCTCCCTATTAAGTTCACAGTTTAAGCAAAAATCAAGACCAAACACAGTACCAAAGAAAGACAATGATTACTGGAGACTTGGAGAGAGATTTAAGGAATCTGGAGAAAAATACGCAGAGATTCCAAGAGGAGTCATTTAAGGAGAACTGATTCATGCTTCCAAGGCCCTGCTGACCAGAAGGAACAACCTGTGAAATATGTTCCTCAGCATGTCCACAATGCCTACGTCTCCTTTGTCCCAGGAATCTCTCTTACAGAAACACTTAGTTTGGTGAACAATTACATGGTGGGTAAATAGGTCACCGCGGCATTCTGTCGGCATAGGCAGGCAGAGACGTGTGCACATCCCACTGGAGAACCACTCAGAGTGTGTGCGAGCTGCGTCACACCCCACTCAGTCGGCTCATGGTCAGTTTTGCTTTGTCAGGACCCTTACTCAAAGCCTCCAGGACCGAGCCGGGAGCAAGGCTTGGAGGACACCAGGCACCATGGCCCTCAACTGTCCTTGTACTCAGTACATGCATGACGAAATTTCTCCAAGGAGACATGCAGGGTCAACAGTAGTGACCTCTGGGAAGACAGGAGGGGGCAAGGGGACTTTCTTCTTTTTAAGAACTTGCCACTTGAGTTTTTACATGTTCTGCACTTTGGACGATGCAGCCAAATGTGCTGGGCCAGGGCGTCTTGGTAACCACACCACTGACACCTAGCGAGTCCTCTGCAGTTGTGACGTGGCCTGTCCTGTACATCGTAGGAGGCTTAGGAACAGCCCTGGCCTCTACCCACTAGATCCAGCTGAGACAACCCAATGTCCCAGTTGTCCCCTGGGGGCAAGCCTGCCTGTCTGAGAACCACTGCCCCAGCCAACATTCATCCATATCGAATATGAATCATCCCATGGTAAGTCCAGGTGGTTATCACTGCGTGGGCCTCCTGGGCTCTACTGTCCTTCCCTGGTTTGGAGACACACATGTGAGAACCTCTTCCAGTCATCAGTGCCACGGAGGCTCCCTGGGTTTGAGTCCAAGTGTCTCCTACTCCAGGTTTTATGCTCTTTTCTGTGCATTTGGGGACCTGCCGGGAGTTTTTATGCAACTGACTCATGTTCAAGGTCACTTCTAGAAAAGCAAATGACTTGTTTTCTGACAAACAGGCACATATATAACTTCTAGAACCTCTTTTTCCTACACTTGAAAAACAGAAGCAAACTATTTTAGATCCTCATGTTTAATGTAAGTGTGTGGGTGCCGAGACACCCCAGCCTAGAGCATCTGGGCTTATCATCCGTGCTGTACAAAGCTCAGATGCGTGGCGACCCTCAGTTACCTTGCGAATACCTTGTGGTCTTGTGATTTTTTTTTTTTAAAGGAAATTACATCTTCAATTCATCTCTACACATCCTGAGGCCCAGGACACTCTATCTCATTTTGTTGGTTTCTTTCCTTTTTTGTTTTGATTTTTGTCTTTGGCCATGTGACTCTTTCAACAACTTCTGACCTAAAAAGAGTAAACTCTATAGCAAGACATCCAGAAGCCTGACCAACACAGGGTAGGGAGGGGCCTTCACACTTTGTGCCTGAGTATCGCCTTTAGGTACAATGACATCCAGGTTCTCCTTTGCTCATTTGTAAGCTGACATTTAAATTCCTGGACAAACCTGTCACCACAACTATGACTAGTACTGAAGGAATTCATAACAACAAAAACAGAGCATACCACTTCATAGCTATGAAACATTAAAAAGCTAAATATTCTTGGAAGTGCATATGTTAATAGATGGGCCTTTTTAAAAAATTTGTTCATACATCTGTAATTTTTTTTTCTTTTTTTTTTTTTTTTTTTGAAACCAGGGATTGAACTCAGGGACACTCGGCCACTGAGTCACATCCCCAGCCCTATTTTGTATTTTATTTAGAGACAGGGTCTCACTGAGTTGCTCAGGGCCTCGCTAAGTTGCTGAGGCTGGCTTTGAACTCGCGATCCTCCTGACTCAGCCTCCCAAGTCGCTTGGATTACAGGCGTGCACCACCGCGCCCGGCCTATAATTATTAAGTAGCATTGCCAGAATAGGACAGGAGTGAGCCTCAATGTAATTGCTATTTTTCTTTGTGCTTTTTTCCTCTTTATTAACATAGGCAAAGAGAAAATGTATTCAAGCAAATGAGAAGATGGTGGAGGAGATGTTATGCTATTGTTCTTTGAGCTCCTGTTAAGTTACAGGCCCCAAATCCCAGAGTGGCCCACCGTGGAAATATACTTTTAAGGATCTCTCCACTGACAACTGGATTAAATCCACTTCGAAGGCGAGACAGTGAAGGGTCTGTGCTTTCTCCACAGCAGCCAGCATTCCAAGGGGCCTTCTGCTCACCCCTAGAGGCTTGGCCCCCAGACCAGGTAATCAGGTGAGAGTGAGCCTTAGGTGAGGTGGGAGGGGGCCCCTGCGCCAGGGAGGGCAGGAAAGGAGAGTGGCTTCCAGGGCACTCTCAGGACAGCAGTTTTGGGGAAGAGGACACTTGGGAGCTGAGGAGCTAGAAACTGAATTTGCCAACACTCGGCCCACCCGGGTTCAGCTGGAGAGTCCCCATGTTCTCAAAGGACAGGCCCTGGTGTGACAGCTGCTGACTTGGATGACCTCAGGGAAATCCCTCCACCCCGACCAGTGGTTCCACATCACAGGACTCTAAAATCTGCAGAGGGGCTGGGGATGTAGCTCAGCTGGTAGAGTGCCTGCCTCGCAAGCACAAGGCCCTGGGTTTAATCCCCAGCACCCCAAAAAACAAAAACAAAAACTGCAGAAAAGAATCAAACCCTGATCAACCCAAAGGGAAAACCGGGTATTTGTGCCTCCAGCTTCGGGCTGATAGGACTGGAGTACACAGGGCCACTGTGAAGAGGCCGGACCTATGAAATGAATCTGAACCAATCAACCTCAAATCCAACTCTCAGCTAATGGGAGACGGAGGGGACTGAGGGGCGACTTACAGAGCACCAGGAGGAAGCAAGTGGACAAACTCAGAGTGCAGAACATTCTAGAACAAATGACCCAGTTTCCCCAACAAATTAGTAGTGTGGAAAAAAAATGGGACTGTTGAAGAACAAAAGACTTAAAAGATATGGTTCTAGCAGAACATTCTAGAAGACCCCTTTGAAAAGAGGGAGGAGTTGAACAATGTGGAGCATGCCTGTAATCCCAGCAACTCAGGAGGCTGAGGTAGGAGGATCACAAGTTCAAGGCCAGCCTCAGCAACTTGGTAAGACCTTGTCTCAGAAATGGGCTGAGGGGTGCGGCTCAGTGGTAGAGCATCCCTGGGTTCAATCTCCAGAACCACACACACAAAAAAAAAAAAAAAAGGAGAGAGAGAAAAAAAGAGAATAGAAAAAAAAAAATTGTGCCTGGGTATTAGGTTATAATAAGGCATTACTGTTAACTTTGGTGGGTGTGGTAATGGCATGGTGATTATGGTTTTTTCTTAAGTCATAAGTTAGAAATGTGTATTGCATCTGCAGGTGAAATTACATGATGTCTCGGATTGCTTTTACAAAATATCCCAACCTCTCTCAAAGGCTGGAGGAGGACAGATGGAATGAGACTAAGCAAAACACGAACCGTGATCGAGGTTCAGGTGATGGGCACCTGGGATGTATCCAGGATTCTCTCCACACTTTGTGCATGTTTGAAACCAGGGGAAGGAGAGGAGAGGAAGAGAGGAAGGAAGAGAGAGGAAGAGTGCTGACTATGTATGGGGCCAAGACCATGCTAGGCGCTACCTAAATGTCTTCTTTTTGACAAGTCCTGAGGCAGCTTTCAAGCAAGGCTCCTCTGCAGGTAAGAGAGAGGCAGGGGCATCCGATCAGCTAGGAAATGCACAGTCAGCAAGGAGATGGAGCCATTAGCACCTAGAGAACCCAGAGGTGCTTCTAGATCACGTGGGGAGACCGAGATGGTGCTGGATGGAGAAATGTCAGGAAAAACTCATCCCCGTCGACATTTCTCCCATGAAGCGCAACTTACCCCTGCAGCAAAGCCGAGGCTTCCATCTAAGATCCGCCTCTGAAAATGAAAGAGAGATGTTTCAGTTTCCCAGGGACAATGATCTAACGTGTCCTGAGCCACGAGGAGGCCATAAGGTCCAGGAGAGCCATCAGCCCACTCCTGGCTGGCGAACTCCTGAGTTTATAAAATGGGCCAAGCACAGGGGGGGAAAAAGGACTTTTCAAACCTTCCATCCCTCCCAGAGCCAATCACAAGTGTCCTCTGTGGGGGTGCTCAGGATGCACAGCCCCACACATGCCTCTTACTCAGCTCCCCCTGCAAATTGCAGCCCCAATGCTTAGGAAGCAGTTGGCCCTTTCAGACCAAGGATTCGGAAGGGGCATAGGAAACATCCCATTGGAGTACAAATGGGACCACTGCTGGGGAACTCTCTGGTGGCACCAATGGCAAGTGAGGACAACATGAGCCTCTCCAGAGTGATGACCGAGCTAGGCGTGGTGGTGCAGGCCTGTAATCCAAGTGACTTGGGAGGCTGAGTCAGGAGGATCGCGAGTTCAAAGCCAGCCTCAGCAACTTAGCAAGGCCCTAAGCAACTCAGTGAGACCCTGTCTCTAAATAAAATACAAAATAGGGCTGGGGATGTGGCTCAGTGGCCGGGTGCCCCTGAGTTCAATCCCTGGTTCCAAAAAAAAAAAAAAACAGTGAGGACCGAGAAATGCCTGTTCAGCTTCTCCAGTCACAGAAACGTCCAGAGCGGCGTGATGTGCGAGAGCCCCAAAGGAGAAGGCTGCCCACGTTCCCCGTGACAGTGGCCAGTCCACACGTACCCGCTAGGATGTGTTCATGCTGCAGGACGCCACGTGGCAAGAAGCACATGCACGCATGCACACGCACACGCTGTATATAGAGACGCAGGCAGGGGCGTTAGGTAAACTGGAAAGTAAGCAGGGCGCACTCAGACAGACTCACGGCACCACAAAGGGGAGGCAGCCCTGCTGTTGGGCAGTGGGAGAGGGAGCGCCCCAAGAGTGGAGGGTGGGGTGACGGGTGTGGCTGCATGGGGTCCAGGGGCTGGGACTTGATCTGGACTCCAGTTTCAAGGACATTTGTGATAAATGTGCACTTTAAAAAAAAGCGCACTTTTCTGGGTGCGTCTTACAGTCCAATAAAAAGATCTGCTAGTGGCGTCACGGATGGGTGGACTCATTAATCGGGGTGCGTACACACAAGGGCAGGGCCTGAAGTCTTGAAATGAAAATAAGAGGAAATGCTGGCACACGGGACACGGGGATGAGCCCTCAGGACACCGTGGCGAGTGAAATAAGGCTCCCTGCTCCCGACTGCGCCCCCATCCTCCCCCAGCCCTGGCAACCCTGTTCGATTTCTCTCTCTGTGGATTCGACGCCTCTGGGTGTCTTCATGCTGAGATTCTGGGCACCCTGTGACTCTGGGTCTTGGGGCTGGAGTTCCGAGTCTCTGATGGAGGGGCGCCTGGGGCCCCCGCCAGGAGGGGAGGTGGGTGACCCAGCCCCAGAGTCAGGGTCTCACGGCTGACATCTGTACCAGACCAACGGGTCTCTACAAGAGGGTGCCGACCCGCCAGCTTCCTTTCCAGGTGGGCTCCTGGAGGGCCTGAATGGCGCTGAATCTCCCGCTCACCCGCTCCTACTGTATCCACAGCAACGCGCCCAGCCATGCAGAAACCGCACCCAAGGCAGGTGCTGGGGCCC
>JAJEJO010001320.1:348230-359657 GCA_020662805.1 Glaucomys volans | reverse complement strand
CAGAGGGTCCGATGCAACCATGCGACCAGCTCAGAGCCCCTTTTAAAGCTCTTCCAGTTAGTCCCCAATCACACCTTCAATAGCTCCCAGCGGCAGCCCCCTGGCCTGCCCAAGGGTAAATTTCACAGATCACCCTTCCAACCAATATCCCACCCCCCACGGACTCCTCAAACCCACGCGTCCATCACACCCCGCAAGGTGCTGGGCTCCTGGGCAGCTGAACTCTTCACGGCACCTCAGCGAGTCCCAGGTGGTCCTGCCCTGGCTCTCTGCTCATGCAGCTCCCTCCCAGGATGCCTGCCCTGCATCTCTGCAGTCACAGAACCCAGAGCGTCCTCTGTGGCCCCCTGAAGCCAAGTTCACATGGAAGGCTCTCCTGGACCCCCACCCCGTCCTCCCAGGCATCTGCGGGGCTTTCTCTGTGTGGGCCTGCCTCCCTCATCTTTTGTCTCTTTCGCTGCTTGAAAACAGGGGTGGTGCTTTCCCACAGTTGGCATCCCTGTGAAGCAGGGCTTTGTGGCCCCTGAAAAATATCTTAGGAAGGGCCAACTTACCTGCACAGGACACTAGGCAAGGACAAGGAAAGAGACCCATGAGTGGCCTTTCCCCTGGCCAGCTCAGCACACTGATGTCGAAGCAGAGGCACGCCACTGCCCACCAAGGAAAGAAAGGAAGCGCCCTTCCCTCTTTGGGGCCCACAGGCCCTCCTCCAGATCTGAACACTCTTAAGACCCCCAGCTCAGAAAGGACCATGAGGCTGACCTCTGCTGTGGAAAGTTCCAAGGCATTTGCCGGACAGGCCTGTGTCCTGGAACGCAGACACCAGGGCCCCCAGCCTCGTCTCAAAGGCCTCATTCAGCTCCCCATTGGCCTCCAGCACCCACAGGGCTGGCCACAACCCCACTAGGCTCTGCCCTGCCAGGCCCTGGTGCTGAGGAGCCCGCTGGCCTGGGCTGCAGATCAAGAGTGAAGACATTGCCTCTGTTGACCCTGGGTAGAAACCACGGTGGAGGGTGGACGGGGCCCTCGTGCCAAGGGGCTCAGCAGCACTGCCACGTTCAAACCTCGGAAAGACTCTGGGCCCAGGCAAACCCAGGTGGACCCAGGCAGGCCCCAGCTGGGCCTTGACCTAGGAAAGCTCTCTGATTAAAAAGGATCTATGGATTCAGACTGTGGTCCCTGAGTCTGAACAGAAGTCAGGATGGTGATCACAGCACTTAATGGAAGGGATCATTTTTAAAAGAAGCTGCCTCTTTACCTCCACTGTCTTCCTAAGTCACACCAATCACCTACCTCTAGCTGCCTCTGGATAAAACTTCAAGCACAAAGGGGGGCACTGAGCTATGGCCCTCTCAGTACTTAGCATCCAAGACAGGTCAGAAAAGAAACACCTCTTTATTTTTCCCAGTGGTTGAATGTGCCCTTTGACGGCTGCAGGAGTAAGCAAACAGTCCACACTGCCAAAAGGCCAAAGTCAAAGTGGATTTTGTGGGTTGGTGAACAGGAGGGAGCTCGTGGGTGTCCTGGTGGTTGGTGGGATAGGAAAACACTCTTCTGTCTGTCATGTTTATCCCTAAGCACCCTAAGAAGTGAGAAGAAGGGACACAGAGGGAGACCAGGGCCACGTGCTTTCCAACCCCACAGGAGCAACATTTTCAGGGGAACACAAGCCTAGCACCCCTGGAGGAGTTGCTTCTATTTGCTGTTTGAAAACCTCATCCCTCTGCCTGGCACAGTGGTGCACACCTGAAATCCCAGCAGCGTGGGACGCTGAGGCAGGAGGATCACAAGTTCAAAGCCAGCCTCGGCAACTTAGTGAGACCCTGTCTCAAAATAAAATATTAAAAAGGCTGGGGATGTGGCTCAGTGGTTGAATGTCCCTGGGTTCAATCCCTAGTAAAGGAAAAAAAGAAAAAAGAAAACCTCTCTCCTCAAAAGGGTGGCCCAAGGACCAGCAGCACGGGGCCCCCTTGGGAGCTACTTAGGAGTGCAGAACCTCAGACCTGCTGATCAGAATTGCATCTTAACCAAGTCCACGAGGGATTCTTATGCGCACTGACATGTTTACAACACCAGTGTCAAGACTGGAACAACTTCTCCAAGATCGGGAGCATAGAAAGCAGTCACCCTGCCCTGCAGGGGGTTGGCTCAGGGAGTGCAGTCCCAAAAGAACAGTTTGTCACACAGGTAGACCAGTAACCTTAGGAGCATGGCACACCAAGCCAACTGCACCTCCAAAGCAGCCCTGGCGATGGGGCTCAGTCTTCCTCACGAGCTGGACATGACTACCTTAAACTCCAATGAGCTGGAGGAGAGAGGCTCAGTCTCTGCCCACTGCAACTTCAGAGAGGCCCCCACTGCCCCATCCACTCCTGTGCTCATTCTCCTCCAGCTGCCTGGGAAGCCAGCCCCACAGGAGCAGCGCACCTTTATTTTTTATTTCCTGCTCCTTTAAACCTGTTGCTCCCTTCCAAGAGTCAGCTCCAGGATGCTGGTGAGGCTGCAGGAGTGGACACAGCACCTGTGTCCCCAGGTCCTCGTGAGATGGCACACAAATGCACAGGGACTGACTCCATTAGGGGAAGCAAGGAGTCTCAGGTTTGAGCGAAAGTGATTCTGGAGAAGTTGTCTAAGCCTCGCTGCTCAAAGTGTGGTCCGTGGACCAGCTGACCAGGGAAGTGGGAGGAATGCAGCCTCAGGCCCCGCCCCAACCTGCTGCAGGCCAGCTAGCTAACCAGATTCCCAGTCAAGTTCAGAGCCAGTGGGAGGGGCCTCTGCTCCCAGGGATCCTGGATCCCCCGTGCCCCACGGGAGTCAGGAATGCAGGTCACTGCGCTGCCAGAAAGAGGGGCCAAGGGACCAGGCACACCTCCCTGCTCTGCCACCTGCAGAGCCTCTGCTTCTCCTCAACCCTCCTCTCCCCAGGGACACCCCCTTCCTGGCTGCCCGAGAGTCGCACACTCTGCTGCTGAGGGCCCGGGCTCTGGCCCGGCCAAAGGCGCTGAAGGAGAGAAAAGCCAACTCACTAGGGTGCCCTCTCCAGCCCCCACTCCACTTCCATCGGCCGGCCCGCTGCTGCTCACTGGGCCGGCTCCTCTCCCGAGTCACTTCCTGCTTCCCTCCCGGCACACGTGTCCCTCCAGCCACCAGGCCCCGCCCTGCCACCACTGGCAAATCCCGCCTGAAGAAAAAATTCTCTGGTTCACAGCCTTCTGCCAGCTCAGGAACAGACTGGGGCGGGCAGAACAGAGCCCCAAGGCCAAGTGCAGAGCAGAGTGCATGCACAAGCCTTTGCAGGACGGGGGAGGCCACAGCACCCAAGGAAAGAGCCGGTGCCAGGCCCCGGAGGCTGCCTGTGTTTCTACACCTTGGGCAGTGGGGTCCAGTGGTGAGGGAGTGGCCATGCAGCGTGAGCTGGGGCCCGAGGGACATCAGCACCAGCATCCCTCTCTGGGCCAGTGGCCCTCAAACCTCAGCCAATCACACGCACGCACGCAAGCACGCACACCAGATACATGCACACTGCCCGTGACTTTTGCACACTTCCCTATGTAAGATGGGCTGAGTGCTGGCCAGAAGGAAATGCTTCCTTAAAGCTCCAAACCCTGACCGTGACCTCCACATGCCACCTACCTCTGTCCTCTCCAGGTGGGGCAAATGGGCCCTGAAGCCCCCTTACATTGAGGAGGGAGGAAGTACATGAGAAGAGGCCAGAGCGGTGGCTGAAGGAAGGGTGGCAGGTGCTCTACAGACACCAGGGCTGCTCCAGGTATCAGAGGGCCACAGGGCTGGTCCTGGCCAACCGATGAGCCAGGGAGCCACAGAATCTAGGGCAGCAGCACAGTGGGTGGCCCTGGTCACGTGATCTGGCTCACTGCCCTGCCAGCACCTCCCCTGGAAGACTGGGGCAGAGAGGGGTGGGATAAGCATGGTTGGCACAAAGTGGGCCAGCCAATGTGTCCTGGGTGGACCTATTCTTTCCTTCTCCCTGTCGCTCTCGTTTCTCTGAAGAGGTAGTGCAGCCACTGAGAGCCACCTTCAGAATGACCACAGGGAAGAAATGGCATGTGGGTCCCTTGGACAAATACCCCCACCTTCCCAGCCTGAGTGTCCCCTCCAGGGTCAGGGGATGACGCTGTGTTGTCTGGATCACTGTGCTCCCTGGATCACAGTGACCGGGGTGAAGCACTGCACGCCCTGGCCGGCGGCCATCCTTCCCTCCCTCCCTCCATCACGGGCTCTCTGCTCTGCCGAGCCCTCTGCTGGACCCCTGTGCACGGAGCCCAGCAAAGGCTTTACCTTGCCATCCTTTCCTATCTGCCCTTTTGTAAGGGTGGCCACCGACTCGACCCGAGGACTGAGATGAGCCTCCGGGCTGGGGCGGCCAGGGCCTTCCCTCCATGGTGTGGACAATAAGCCCAGCAGGATTTGCTGATGGGCCAAGGGGTGAAAGGATTTGCTGATGGGCTAAGGGGTGAAAGCAACCGGCCTCGTACAGACCTGCTGTAGAGGGTAGCGGGGGGTTGTTTGCTGGAGGAATTTGGAAAATTGTTTCTCTCTCATATATCTACAATATCCACTTATGTCACTCTCCGCTGGGGCCACCTTGGTCCCAATGACCCCGCTTCTCCGTCCTGCCCTGACCACCTGCTGATCTTCCTAATTCAACACTGTTTTCAAATCTGCAGTCGAGACACACGCCCAGTCATGTCAGTCTCCTGCCAACCCTCGGAGGGCTCCTCACTGCTCTTGGGGAAAAACCCAAGCTCCGCCCTCTGCCTCTGAACCACCTGGAATCGCCCCCACCCCGCTCTGCTGCAGCCAGGCTGGCCCGCCTCCTCCTGGACCACCAGGCTCACTCCCGACTCAGTGAGGGTCTTTGCATTCACCCACCCTCCGCCTGAAGCAGCTCTCAGCCTCACACCTGGCAGGCTCCTTCCTGTCTTTGGGTCCCAGCCCCCGGGCTGTGCCACATCTGCCTTTGCACTCTGTGCCCCATTGCGTGGCGCCAGCAGGTGTTCAGCATTTAAGGAAGGAATGTGTCGATGGGATACAAAAGTATCTGCTGACTACACTTTGTATTAAAGACCGTCTTGAGAGCTGTGAGGAAAAGTAATAGTCACGAGCTGCCTGGAATAGTCCCAGCGAGCCTGTGATGTCATATCAGGCTTTCCAGGGCTCCTCAGCCAAGGGCAATTCTGTCCCCACCCCGACCCGGTGAGACATCTGAGGGGGTGCCACTGGGTCGGGGCCAGATGCTGCGGAACATCCATCAATACCCAGCACCCCCAAAAAATGGCCCCCAAATGTCAGAGGATAAAAAAACAATGTGTGAGACCCTGGAGTAATCCCACAAAATAAATTTTCTCAGAATGACATCCCTCCTTAAAATTTAATGTGCTTTCCAGAAGCATCTTCCAAGGCAGGAGTGAGCACGCGATCCACCATGAAACTCAAGAAAGAAGAACCAGCTGTCCAGCCACCTTACAATCCAGCACGGCTGCTGCAAGAATACACCAACAATAAAACACCCAGGTGCTCAACTCGCTCCAGCCTGTGGGTCTGACTGTCATCAGGACACTGTGACATTGCCAAGCTCCCCATATGGAAACCCCTGGAAGGGCTTTGGCAGTGACTGCCTGTCAGTTGGGGCAGGCCTGGCTGCCCTTGGCATTTGCTCTCTAAAATGACTGATGAACCGATGAAGAGGAAGTTCTACCTGGCATCTTGCCTAAGCATCATCTGGAAGGGCCCATGACTCCTTGACGCCACTCTTCTGGGCCTGGGAAGAGTTGCTTCAAACTCTACCGGTTTCTTTGGCAGGTTTACCGGGGGAGCTACTGAACAACTGGACTCGGCTTCAGCTGCTCCTCCACAGCTCTGTGCACCATTTGGATGACCTGCTGGCCCTTCAGTCACTCAGAAAATGTTTACTGCACACCTACTATGTGGCAAGCATGTCTGAGGTATGCGGTACACGTCAAGAAGGGAGACAGATTCAACCCACAGCTCCAGGATGCTTCTGGTCCAGCAGACTTGGGCAGTGCGTGGACTGTGCAGTAGAAACTGAGGCTTATTACTGAAGCCCTCAGCTGCCCTTTTCCTCTTCTTATTCCTCATAAAACATCTGTGCCTTCGATTATTGGATGCAAGTGCATCTATCCAGCCAGTGAGGACTAATCGGCAGGAGATAATCTCCTTCCCCTGGTGGACACAGCTCAGTCGACCCTGAGCTCTCGTTGGCTCTGGGAGGAGAGACTTTCTAGGCTACATCCAAAGAGACCTCAGAAGATAAGGACTGATTCTGAGGTCTGGGATCTTGCGATTTCTTTCTTGTTCTAACACAATCTTCATTTACTTACCAACATTTTTTTTTTCTTCAAATAAGACCTCAAATTTGTATATGCCTCAGAACCCACAAAGCTTGGATGGGCCCTGAGTGACGTTTAGGGATTTAAATAGGAAAACAAATAGCTCCTCTGGCAGACAGACTCCCCCTGTCCCTGTACCTCACAGGCATCTGTATCCTAGTCCTTGAAACTTGGGAATATGTCGTCTAACATGACCAACAGATCTTTACTAGTGTGATCAAATTAGGATCTTGTGATAGGAAGATTACCCTATCTTGGAGGGGCCACATAATCCCAAGGGTCTTTTAAGGGAAAAGAGGGAGTCAGCAGCCAGAGTGAGAGCAGATGTAACAAAGGAAGCCGAGGTCAGAGACAGGCAGCCACAAGCCAAGGCAGGCAGGTGGCCCCTAGATGCTGGAAAAGGTGAGGAAACAGAGTCTCCAAAGCCTCCAGAAGATGATTATCTGCCTTGCTTTAACTCATTAAGTTTGAAGTCATTTGTTACAGCAGCCAGAGTAAACCCATACATTTCCCTTTGCCTGGAGAATCTAATTTCACAGATATTCTTCTCCAGTGGTGCTGTGACCTATCAGGATCCACACTGGGTCCTGTCCGTTGTCATAGCCAAGTAGGACCAACTACATAATTCAGGGCCTGATACAAAAGAAACACAGGAGGCCCCTTGTTCAAAGTTATCATTAAAGATACTAAAATATAAAGCCTTTTCCTTTCTTCTGCTTCTCTCCTGGGACAGCACGCAGGCCCCACTGTCCCATCAGACTTTGCTTACAAAATACAGTTCAGAGGTAAAACTGTTAAGAATCTTAAGACAGCAGAACATTAAACCAAGGGCAGGTCCTTCTGAGAACAGGGCCTTGTGTGACAGTACAGGCCACACACTCTGAAGTGGGTAGTGTCCCTGTGGCTGGAGTGGCAGGACCAGATCAAGGAAGGCCAGAGTGTCATGATGGGAAAAGCCAGGATTGATCGTTCAGGTTTACAAGCAGAAGGTTCCAGATGGAGAAAAAACAGGTGAGATCCATAGCTAGAGCCAAAAATGCCATCTAAGCCATCCCAGGCAGGGAAGCCAGAGGCAACCCGGGAGCCTGGAAATGGGATGGTCACATTGCCAGGAGCAGCCTGGGATTCTGGAAGGAGAATCCCAACTCCTATGCCTGATGGGAATTAAAGGATAGGCAGGGGGGGGGGGGGGGGGGGGAGAATACCTCTGCAATCAGAAACTACTGGGCCAGAATTTGGGGTCCCCAAGCTCTCCAAGGCCTAAGGAATGGTCACAAATTTAAAACAATAGACACTGGCTCAAAAGAAAAAAAGCATCTATAGAAATCTAAATTAATAACTGTTTAACCAAATGTCCCTAAAACCTTCTTATTTGTTGACTTTGGTATTCATAAAAATTTAATTACATTTGAAAAACAAACTGAGGCTCAGCTTTTCTCACTTCTAGATAATTCCTAAGTATGCATGATGATGGCCAAGAAATCACTGCCAATCATAAATTAAATAAGCTTAGGGCCAAACAATTTCCAAAGCAAAATTATTGTGATTACTTTGTGTGTGTGGGGGGGTACTTAATGTAGAATGTGGGGGCATTTTATTACGTTTGGTGTAATGTGAGATGAAACCTTGAAAGAGCAGGATTCCAGAAGGCCCTCCAAAGATCCTGGGAGCCAGGAAACAGGGAAAGAGCCAGGATTCTAGGAAACTTTATTCTTCTCCAAGAGTGAGAAGAAACAAAACTCATCCCATGTGGATTAGCTGAGGCTCCTGGAGGGCTGATCCAGAGACAGCCTCCTGCTGTCACCTCCTCACCGGGGGATGAGCCAGCAAGCCAGGACCTGCAGAGGACGAGAGGTCAGGGAGGGAGTCCATGGGACAGGATGCACAGCCCTGAGTGCAGAGGAGAAGAAGGCAGGAGCTGGTCCCTCCCCTGTCCCATGGTCAGGAGCGAGTGAGGCCCATGGTGCTCCAGACACCAGCAGACTCTGGGTAGAAGGGCTGGAGATGTGTGGTCACTTGGTGAGGTCAGCTGGGAGGCCCTGCAGATAGGTTGACTGGTGATCTCCAAAAGGAGGCTCAAATCCCAACCTCAGTGCCTATGGATGTGACCTTCTTTGAAAACAGAACTTTCTTTGCAGATGTAATTAAAGATCTCAATGTGAGGTCATCCTGGATTAAGTGGGTGTGTCCTAAGTCCAATGACACATGTATACTCATGATTGACAGCAGGGACACTGGAGAAGAGAAGGCAAAATGGAGACAAGCAGAGAGGAGGGTGAGTGGCCACAAGCCGAGGAGTATGTGGAGCCACCAGAAGCTGGAAAAGGCCAGGAAGGGTCCTCCCCTGGGGACTTCTGAGAGAGCCTGGTCCTGACAACACCTTGATCTGGACATCTGGCCTCCATTCCTGTGAGAGAATAAATTCCCATGGCTTGAAGTCACCTGGTTGGTGGTATTTGGTAGTATCTGTTATAGAAGCCTTAAGAAACCCGCACACACTGACCCCTGTCATTTCTCCCACAGGAAAGGGAAGAAGCTCCAACCGCCAGGAAGCCAAGTCTCTACCCAGATGTATTAACTTAATAGGGGGCCAGTCAGGGCTCCTAATTCAGCTTCCTCTCCAGTGACAGTGGCCCAGTTTCACTGGGTTTCTTATGGGCTGACTTGTCCCCTGCATAAAACTGTGTGTTGCAGTCCCACCCCCCAGTACTCAGCATGTGTCCTGATTTGAAGACAGGGACCCCACAAGTTAAGGTGCAATCATTAAGACCAGCCCAAGTCCAGCAGGATTGTCGTCCTTATAAAGAAAGGAAATTGTGGCAGAGAGATAAGCAGAGAGGGAAGATGGTAAGAAGGAACAGGGAGAAATGGCCATCCAAAGGCAAGGGGAGAGCCCTGGACAGGTCTTTTGCTCAGGAGGGAGCAACCTGAAGACACCTGAGCTGTGGACTTCCAGTCTCCAGTACATTTTGGCTGTCCGAGTCATGCAGTCTGTGGGACTTGACTAAGGCAGCCCTAGCAAACTAATGCAATTCCAGAGGTCACCATGGCTCACGCTGCAAGATCTAGTGCTGGGAGGACCTCTGAGCGGAGCATCCACCAGGCCTCTCACCACACAGGCAGAAGCATGGCAAGGCCTGGCCATGGGGCTGGACGGCACTGGAGCCGGGCAGAGCCCACCTCTCCCCCTGGCCCCATTATCCCACGGCCTCCACCACTGTGCATCCCTGGCCTCCCAGGCCATCAGCTGAGAGTCATCACCTTGCAGCTTAATTGTGAGAATGATTATTGTAGGCAAGAGAAATGGGTCAGAATACCAAAGCTTTTGAACTGGACAGGGAACCACCATAGGGCTAGCTATGCCCCTCCTAGTATCTACCCTGAAGGATTAAAGTCACCCTGCTACAGAGACATGTGCAAACCCATGGTGACAGCAGCACATTCACAGGAGCCAAACCACGGAGCCAGCCCAGGTGTCCATCACAGACGGATGAATAAAGAAAACGTGGTATGTACACACAATGGAGGTTGGGGATTTTTTGCGGGGGGGGGGGGGGTACCAGGGATTGAACCCAGGGGCACTCAACCACTGAGTCACCTCCCCAGCCCTATTATGTATTTTATTGAGAGACAGGGTCTCACTGAGTTGCTCAGCACCTCGCTTCTACTGAGGCTGGCTTTGAACTCACAATCCTTCTGCCTCAGCCTCCCCAGCTACTGGGATTACAGGTGTGTGCACTGTGCCTGGTCACAATGGAGTTTTATTCAGCCATCAAGAAAAATAAAATTATGGCATGGAAAATGGATGGAACTAGAGACCAACATGTTAAGCGAAATCAGCCAAACTCAGAAGATCAAGAGATCTAATCCTGGGCAGGAAGAATGATGTAGGAGGTATCACAATACCAGACCTTAAACTCTACTACAGAGCAATAGTTACAAAATCAGCATGGTATTGGCACCAAAACAGACAGGTAGACCAATGGTACAGAATAGAAGACACAGAGACAAACCCACATAAGTACAGGAATCTCATACTTGACAAAGGAGCCAAAAACATACAGTTCGGATGAAAAAAAAAAAAAAATAAATGGTGCTGGGAAAACTGGAAATCCATATGCAGCAAAATGAAACTAAACCCATATCTCTCACCCTGTACAAAACTCAACTCAAAGTGGATCAAGGACCTAGGAATTAGACCTGAGACTCTTTGCCAAATAGTAGGCCTGAATCTTCTTCATGTTGGCTTAGGACCAGACTTTCTCAACATGACCACCAGAGCACAAGAAATAAAGGAAGAATCAATAAATGGGACGGGTGCAAACTAAAAAACTTTTCTCTGCAAAAGAAACAATCAATAATGTGAAAAGAGAGCCTACAGAGTGGGAAAAAAATCTTTTCCACACACACTTCAGACAGAGCACTGATCTCCAAAATTTATAAAGAACTTACAAAACTTTACACCAAAAATGCAAAGAACTCAATCAATAAATGGGCTAAGGAACTTGGCAGACGATATACAGGTGATCAACAAATATATGAAAAAGTGCTCATCATCTCTAGTAATTAGAGAAATGAAAATTAAAACCCTAAGATTTCATCTAACTCCAATTAGAATGGCTATTATCAGGAAAACAAGCAATAAAAATGTTAGCGTGGATGTGGGGAAAAAGGCACACTTGTACATTGCTGGTGGAGTTGCAAATTGGTGCAGCGGCTCTGGAAAGCAGTATGGAGATTCCTCAAAAAACTTGGAAAGGACCCACCATTTGACCCAGCTATCGCACTCCTCGGTTTATACCCAAAGGTCTTAAAATTAGCAAACTATAGGGATGCAGCCAAATCTATGTTCATAGCTGCTCAATTCACAATAGCTAGATTGTGGAACCAACCTAGATGCCCTTCAATTGAAGAATGGATAAAGAAACTGTGGTATATATACACAATGGAATATTACTCAGCCATAAAGAAGAATAAAACTATGGCATTTGCTGGTAAATGGGAGGAGTTGGAGAATATCATACTAAGTGAAATAAGTCAAGCCCAAAAAACCAAA